>JAPMLY010001659.1:0-22681 GCA_026401115.1 Tetraselmis chui
GCCCCGCGTCATTTTAGAACTGGTTATCGTTTCTGATGTGTTTCGCGTTTGCTGACGATGTTTTTGCTTCTTTTCTTTGTAAGTAAATCCATACAAACCGTCACAATAGCAGCAGCGCAGTATATAGAAAAACTCGCATCCTGCTGCTGCTAATCCTTAGCGATATATCTATGCTGTTCATCCATCAATATCTATGATATAAATATATAAGGATTAGGTTTTAGTTAGGTTTAGGGTCAGTGGGAAGTAGCACACCTCCTTCCCTCGACGAGTATATTCGCGGGTTCTCGCCGGCGCTGTAGTCTGCCTGGCGCGTGTCGCGGGGAGTGAACTACGAGAAACAGATGGGGTTTATTTGGGCTACGGGCCTTCTATGGCTCGGACAGCCCTTCATGTCCTTATTGAGCCATAAACCCTCCCCCGTGGAGCTTGTGCTCACCTTTATTCTGTCCAGGATCCCGCCCTCCGCGCGAGCAAGCAGTACCCGCGGGCGTTTTTGGACATCACCGCCGCCGCGATGGCCGCTGATGGCGAGGGGCCGGTGAAGAAGAAGCTGAAGTACGGCGGAGAGGCAGGCGACGCAGCTCCGCTGGACGAAGGCGTGGAGAGCGTGCTCAGTGTGGTAGAAGCTTCTCAGACTAAGCTTGACAAGGTATGGCCACCATATTCTCATCTCCAATGATAGCTCTTATCCGTTTTCAGATAGCAGCGGCGATGTGAACTAGCGTGGGGGCACCGGAAAGTCGCAAACCCCTCTGCATGTTGTGCTTCTAAGAAGTCAACTCACATCAATAACTCTCCTCGCGACATCTACTTGAAACACACGCACACGGATTCTCAGCACCCTTTGTGTGCTTAAAGTGCGTCACGAGTGTGTGGTGCAAGTGTGTCGCGCGTGTGTGTGCGGAGGTGTTATAGGGTTTGTTAGTTAGGGTATTCAAAAATGGAACTCGCTGGTTGATATCCAGTCACCGAAGGGCTCCTGCTTGTCTCGCCCCAGTTGAACGAGAAGTCAGTCGAGGAGATACTGCAGATCGAGCGCAAGTACCAGACCCTGCGACGTCCGCTGTATGAGGAACGCAACGCGAAGCTGCGGGAGGTACCCAAGTTTTGGGGCACCGCGCTCCAAAACCATCCAATCCTGTCGCCCATCATACTGGAGCGCGACAGCGAAGTTCTGGAGCACCTCACTGACGTAAGGCCCCACAACATGTAACATGCCTCTATCCGCACCAACGACTATACCTCTCTCACCACAGCAAAGGACAGAAAGCTTCGCGGTTTATTTTTTGCTGAGCCGACTTGGAAATGTGTCGCGGCGTCGTTTTCAGTTGGACGTAATGGACTTTGAGGACCTCAAGTCGGGCTTCAGCATCAAGCTCGTCTTCAGCAGCAACCCTTTCTTCAAAAATACCGAACTCGTCAAACGCATATGCTTCGACCTCTCTAGCGGAGACATCAAGACGGAGTGCACTGCCGTCGAATGGGCGTCGGCGGTAAATACCCCTCACCTCTTTCGACACACACACGCACGCACACACTCTCTCTCTCTCTTATACACACACGCGCACACTAATGCAGTCTCACAGACACCTTACCGACTGTGGTTTCGTGCACGGGTCATTGTTGTTGCTCTGTCGCGCAGGACGGAGCCGAAACCGTGTTTACGGAGGACAACTCTGGATTTATGAATTGGTTCCTCACAACCGAGGCTATCGAGAGTACGTCCCTCTCTCTCTCTCCTTGTCAAGGCAAGGCATCACCACTCCTCGTGGTTTTAACAGACATGCTGACGGGCTCTCTGTATGGGATTGTGCGTCGCAGGCTCGGAGGACGAGGTGGCTGCGCAGATTCGGGACTCGGTGTTTGTGGACCCGGTGAAGTTTTTCAAGGGGGAGGTGGAGATGGAGGAGTACGGGATGTATGAGGTTGAGAGCGATGAAGAAGAGGATGGAGAGGAGGACGAGGGCGAGGAGGATGGGGAGGAGGGCAGTGGAGAAGAGGACGAGGAGGAGGAAGGGTGATGCTCACCTCGCCGCCACCAGCGCACGGAGTGAATGAGCGCATTGAGATGTGCAACGCAGCGCCTGTAGTGGAAATGAAACCGCGACAAAGAGAGGTGCATGGTTGGGATGTGGAGGGGCAGGGGATTAAGGAGTACAAGGGGTGGAAAGAGGGAGTGGTAGCATGGTGTTGGCCTCAGTAGGACTTCTTGGCAGCACTGGTCATTTCGAGACTCTCGTTTGTTACATAAATATTTTGTGGTTCTGCGTCTGGCATCCAAACACATGCGCACACATTCGACCTGTCTCTGAGGAGCAGCCATCATGCTTGTGCAGCCTGCATGCCTACCGTTAACGGTTGGAAGAGTGTTTGGGTGCAGTGGTTGCGAGAGGTTTCGATGGGGACTCGAAGGGCGGCGGACGCTCGCAGCAGAGTCCGCACCTCTCTTGAGTCAACTCGCTCGCAATCGTCGTAATGACAGCTGGTGAGGCTACCAGAGCAGAGCAGTAGAGTCACTAGGCTAGTACTCGAAATCTCCTGCGGGGACAAGACGACGAAAACGGGTGAGTTGGAAGAGCCGGCCGAGCGAGTGATTAAGACAGGAGTTACATATTTGGGCGAAGGACTCACGTGGCAGCTTGACAAGTCGACATCAGTAAGCTTGGGAAGAAGAACCAGCTGACAAAGCCCCTCATCTCGCACGCCGCTTCCGGAAAAGTCCAAGTACCGGAGTGACGGAAGTTGGGTTACGGGGTGCGCGGCGGGACTGAACCGTGGGTTTGGCGGTTTGTTGTTAGTCGTTGTCAATGAGCTGTCGGAGTGATTAGACACCGACTGGACAGCAACGGGCGGCATCTCCAGCGAGGCGAGGTGAACCCAGAGACACCCCGATAGCGATAAGGATTCGAGTTTCTGCAGGTGAGAGAGGAACGAAAGGCCTTGATCGCTAATAGCGACGCAATAGCCGAGGTCGAGGGAACGCAAACCTAGCGACAAAATAAATACTCAGTCAATCGCGCCCCACCACTTAGGCGGCCTCGGCACAGCCACGCAGGCGTCAAGAACTTCGCAGGCACGGTAAGTTCGACTCGAAAACTGTGACGGATGGAGGAGGGCTACCTGTGAGGGCAGTCAGTCCCTGTAGCGAGCTGTCCGTGACGCTGACGTTGCTTCGTAGCGACAATTCCTCGAGCTGGGGAGCTGTTTCGCCGAGGCGACGAATACTGTGGCCGGCGAGGCCGTCGCAAGACGATATCTGCAGGCTGCGAAGATGACATAGCCGGAGGAGAACCCTCGAGAGGCAGGCGTCGGTCACTGCCGTGACTGAGAGGTCAAGGCGCCGCAAGGTGGTCAGCTTCGAGAGCTGGCCGATGGCGGCGTCGCCGAGCTGCGAGCAACCGCCGAGGTCAAGCGAGTCGAGTGACGATAACGATGTGAGGTGCGAGATTCCGATAGCGTCAATTACCGAGATTCCAGCAAGATTGAGATCAGTGAGGTTGGGAAGCGCTGCAATTTCAGCCAAGGTCGAGTTGTCCACGACGCGCCGGTCAGGTGGGTGGTCGTAATCAACGACGCAGTCTTCGAGATAGAGCGACGACAGAGCGTGCCCCCCACTGCCGCGTAAAAAAAGCTGAAGACCGACGGAGCTCAGACCTGTGCACCCGCTGAGATCGAGACTCGTGAGCTGGAGGGATGAGGGAGAACCGTAGGTAACGGGTTGAGCTAGTGTCATTAGAGCTGAGTCAGTTAGCCGCCGGCATCCGGCGAGAGAGAGCGAGCGCAGTCGAGTAAGGGCTGTCAGAAAGGGGATGCAGCCGTTCACGACCTCATCACAGCCGCTTAAACTCAGCTCACGGAGGTTACTTAGCGACGCAAGTGGCGCCAATAGAGAGACGGTAACTCCCCCGGCGCAACGACTGAGGTCCAGGTGTGTGAGACTCGGAAACTTGTCCACGCGGTGTTTCCTATTTCGAGGGCGTCGTGGAGAAATGTGCGTCACAACACCATCCACCAGCTCCTGCCAGTCCCGGCAAACCAGCCGCATCGCAGAAAATCGAGGCGAGGTAGAGCCCTCCACTATTCGTTCCGAGGATAGCTCGATGACAGCCGCGAAAACATCAGAGGGCAGCAAAGCCCAGTGGCTGTATTTTTGCATCGCGCGGCGGTCAATGTCCGACCGGGGCGGCGTCTCCGCACAACGACGGGGCGACTCGCTCTGACGTGACCGTGTAACGTCCGCCGCCACCTCCTCGGTGACAGCCAAAATTCGGGAGGGAATCTAATATTAGCCCAGTTGTCACTGGCTTTTCATCTCACGACAGGTTTGACAAGCGCGACGGACAAAATTGGTAAAGCCACTGCTGGTACCCACTGGAAGCGCGGTACCTGGTGCCTGCTAGGCGGCGTGAGGCAGTGAGGCAGCTCCAGGACGCGCCCGTCACGCGGACGCGTATGTAAATTACATACAAGACAGCGCGTAAATTTACTTGATTACAAGCAAAGTCGTGGAATCCACCTCCAAAGAAGTGATGAAAATAAGTAAAGAGGCGCATATGCCTAAGCCATCGGAGCAGGAAGGCAGGAAAAAGCAGCTGCGCCACCCTCTTGCCAGGGATCACGGAAAAAAGGAACCCAGCGTGCCATGAAGAACCACATAAAGGCGTTGCATGAACTGACGATGCATATCCCCAAGACATCGACGGAAGGGAATAGACGTAAACCGCCGTATTTATGTACGAACTCCTTTATGCGGGCATTACTTTAAGACCGCACACATCGAGAGTTCGCCGCACCCGAGCTTGGGAAGCGTCGATCTGCCACCAAAATGGCCAAGCAATCAACAAGCTCAACCGCCATTGGAGCCAACCGACCCCCGTCCTCAAGAACAAAGGAGTAATAGTCATGAATTTACCGAATGGAAGGCGTGCCAAGGGCGGACGAAGTGAGTAGGTCGTCAACACCTAGCTTAGCTTGTTGAGCCCCCATCGCAAGAACATTAGAACTCGTGCGCATACTAGTGATCAAGGGCCCGTGAACATCCACAACCAAGGTCCAAGGGCTTATATATGCGGAGCCGCAAAATCTAACCACACGATATCCCTAGGGCGATGACGGGAGGCCCATAATAATACCGGATTCGGCGAAGCTCCAAAGGCAAGTCCCTCCCGTTAACCGGCCCGTCACAACCACAAACTCCTCCAAAACAAAAAAATTGCGATCATAAAGCCGAATAACATAATGTGAGCAAGGACAGCGGGGGATATGGTCCATAAGCATGGAGATCGGCGTCCGCTCTACGGACATTCAAGCATGCGAGGTCGTGGAGGAGGAGCTAGAGCCACGGAGATCACTCGGGGACGCATTGCATCGCGGACACTTCCCGACATGATAAGCGTGGCCTTGCGTGAGACCAAGCACCATATGTGCCGCCACTATGTGGCAATCACAGGGAACGCAAAAGCTAGTACCTCGGGGATATGTGTATGACATGATTTATCATACACCGGTATGTAGGATTACGCGTTTTCATAATCAGTACTAATTTTGTTAAATACCGCTATGTGAAGTTTTTGAATATCTAAAGTAGCGGCAAACACGCCTAAGCTCAATCTCGTCTACACAACCGACTTCGCCCATCAGTGGAGGCAAAAGGGTTAATGGAAAGCGGGGGCGCGGGAGTGGGGCGTGTTTATCCCGTGCGGACCCGCTTCATGTTACCAAGAGCGACCGGGTCTAGTCGCATGAGGTGCTCGAACGAAGCAGTCGCAGCTGTGGCGGGAGCCGGGCATACTATTGTAAGAAATACCTTCTAGTTATTAGTTGCAGATAGCACATGTGAGCTATTCCAGATATGATAAGTACATGTCTAGCTAGATCGGACATACCGATACTCTCTTTGATTCGGTACAAAGCTATCGCTAAGCTACACCTCGCTCACTTCCTTTTGTCCCGACACCACGCCTCGGGCTAGTTGTCTCTAGTAGTATGACACATCGGGTTGTTGCCGACACGATATGTATAGATGGTCACTATCGCATACGTAGTTACAATCACATTCACGCAAACAAGACAGTCACAGACACAACTTGCCCGAGGCGTGGTGTCGGGACAACAGCAGTGAGAGTGTTGTAGCCTAGCGACAGCTCTCCACCGAATCAATCAGGTTATCGGTATGTCCGATCCAGACATATACTAATCATATCTAGACTCGCTTACAGTAGCTATCTGCAACTAATAACTAGAAGGTATTACTTACAAAATGGACTATCATATTTGCGCGAATGGGTCTGTAACTATGTATGCGTTAGTTACCTTCCATACTGAACGTGTATGCACGGTTCAACAGGTTATGGGCCCCCGCCTCAAGTCACTCACGCGCGACAAAAAATTTCGGCGAGCTGCGATCGACAACTCTCCCGCGGAAGGCAATTTTGCATAGTAACATAGTACTTTCACCTTATTATAGTCGGCGGTATCGCCAATATAAAGTGAGTTTAAAACCCCACCCCAATCAGTTGCCCGAGGACGACCGACAGCCACCCACACCGATGCACTCGTCGCGTGTGGAGAAGATGCATACATGCCTAAGCTAGAGAAAAGGGGGGGGCACTTTTGGGTAAATACGCATACACATGGTGCACGACAACCATAGCCTAGCTTGTATATTACCCTACCTACTATTAGCGAGTAAGCCATCAGCGCGGCACAACGCATGCTCTTGTCGTGGCTGCAATTGGATGGAGCATACATAAAAGGTAATTTGAGACGCCCCGGGGCATTAGGCCGAGGGGCCGTCGGGCAACATGCCATCTCTCTGGAACCATTGTTAGGCACGAGTGCGGCTAGTGGTTTTACCATTGCATGACACTACTTGTCGGCGCCGCCGTTCACGATGGCACCAAAGCTCCACGCTGCGGGACAACTTGGTAACACCCCTGACGACCGTGAGGAATATTCCTCCCGTCAAAGAACTCGGGACTCACCCCCCCCCCCCCCCCCCCCCGGATGTACTCTCGCTCGTTCTGGAGCAAATGGCCTTGATTAACGCCCGTCATTACACACATGCGACAACGACAGCCGCTTGCGGCAATGCGAATCCAGTCAAGTCCCGCCTCTAGTCCACCTACCCCCCCACCACGAGACCCACGTTTCCACCATCACAAGCCCCCACCGGTCCCACACTTCCCCCTTGACTAGTCCTACCAGCAGCGCTCCCATGGCGCCTTGCAGCCCCCGTACGTTGGCCCAAAGCTCTTGACTGGCCATCCCCACACCCCAAGTGGTCCGCCACGTTTTTATGTTGGTCAACCGTTCTCAAACGCCCATCGTGGGGGCAACAGTGGACGCCGCCCCGCCATTGACCATGTAGTCATCGGCCGCGCTGTGCACTCAGCCACCGGTTTCGACAAGGAGTCTCTCAACCGCTCCATGAAAATGATTGTTCCCACATGGGTCCAAACACATACTTCAAATATTGGAAGACGAACTTCCTCCCCTTCATGTCCCTCAAAGCTGCGTATCTCATTCCCCAACTCGATATCCGGGAGTCCGGAGTCTAGCTCGACGAAGCTGCACAAACCTACGCGTACGCCATATTACTGCACGCTGCCATCGAGAACAAGCGCGCCGACCAAGCAGTCAAGTGCACCTCTGCTGCTCTCCCGGACTGCGCCACTGCAGCTTGGGACATCATGTGTGAGCGTCTGGATGGGTCGCTCGTTCGCGCGCTCCCTTTCGTTGCTTGATATCCTCATGCTTCGACAACGCCCAAGCCAATCGCTTACTGAATACGTTCACTTCATGCGCCAGATTTTTGACGACTACAACGACACATGTGAGATGATCGACGGCTAAGCTGCCATCCACCCTCACAACATGGGCATCATGATGCTGCGTGGCATTTCTAGCACCGGCCACTTCGGTCAGACCAAACAATTTGGCGTCAACGCTTTCGACACCAACTGCCTCATGTCCGCAGACAAAGTAATGGCCAACATCCTCCTCTTGGCACAAAACACGGACGAGGAACTCCATGACCCGGCTATGATAGTCCATGATGGCCCCGCCCCTCCAAGCTTTGCGTTTGTCGCTGCTGGTCGCGGCTCCAACAGAGGTCGTGGCCACAACAACCGTGGCGGTCGCGGCGGTTGCGGACTGCCCAACGAGAGCAACGCCTGTGGCAGTCTAAGCCACATCATGTCGTCGTGCA
The DNA here is from genome assembly GCA_026401115.1 of Tetraselmis chui. Taxonomy (NCBI): domain Eukaryota; kingdom Viridiplantae; phylum Chlorophyta; class Chlorodendrophyceae; order Chlorodendrales; family Chlorodendraceae; genus Tetraselmis; species Tetraselmis chui. The sequence continues at coordinate 8,213 of JAPMLY010001659.1, forward strand.
CAACCTCGGACGACGCACTTATGAAATGGGCTCTCGCCAAGCGCAAAGTGATCATCTAGAAGTATGGCACCCCTGGCGGCAATGCCCATGCGCACGCTGCCCCGATGAGCGACGTCCCCACTGATGACAATGAAGACATGCCCACTCTAGAGGAATGCACCGATGAATATTATGACACTGAGGTGAGTGTCCCCTTCAACTCAGTTGCGTTCTCATCCTCCATCGCCGCTGGCCGTGACCTCTCTCAGTTTTTGGGTGATAGACTCCGCATGTTCGATCAACTTAATAACGCTTCGAAGTGACTTTGTTACGTTCGATCCGCCCTCCGTTCCCTCTCGCGCAGGTGATGTCGGTGTTGACGTTAAGGGCAGTGGCACATTTCGGATTGCCATTCGGTTGGCGTTTGGGCATTCCATTCACCTCACCGCCCATACGTTGTACACCCCTAACATGTCGTCTCGCTATGCTCAGCGCCTCGGTCGCCTCCTCAATGTCCGCTGGATGCAAACTCACAGCGGCTGTGAATTCGTTTTCTCTACCAACTCTGCCATTGGACTGCTCATGGTGCCCACATGGATGGGTGCGCTAGAGCCGTCCGGTAACGGACTTTACCTCCTACCCCATCAGCTAGAGTTGCACCAAAGTCCCACAGCGGATTCGCCGCATGGTGTCGGTCCTTGTGTTGCCCTCACTGCGAAGTGCGACCCAGTAATGTGGCACCACCGGTTCGGACACCTTAACATGCAAAGCATGCACGCACAGCACACTCACGGTGTCCCGACTAGCCCGGTGTTAGCAAGCTCTGCAAAAAATGTTTCTTGCGATTCATGCTTGCTCCAAAAGGCCATTGTTGCACCCCGAAATACCATTGCTTGCACGAAACCATCACGCCCCTTGATGAACATGTACTCAAATATATGGGGCCCAATGAATGTCCCATCCCCGCACGGCCTCCGCTACCGCCTGCTCGTCATCGACCACACACACTACATGTGGGTGCGGTTCTTGAAGTTCAAGGACGATACATGCTCGGAACTCGAGTGCATCATGTGGGAGATCTGCCACTTGCATGCCCGCCATCACTCCTCGTCAAGCACCTTCGCCCATGTCATTAAATTTGACTCGGACTATGTCTTTGAGGCTGCTGCGACCCGTCAAACGTGTGCTCGCATGTGCGTCGGTGTATAATTCTCAGCCCCTTATGCCCATCACGTGCTCGGCAAAGCCGCACGCCCCTGTCGCACAATCCAGGACAACGCATCCGCGATTCTCCACAATATGGCCGTCCCGAATTTCATGTGGTCGTGCGTTGTCAACACGGTCGTGTACCTTCGCAACCGTACCTACAACCGCTCGGTTGGTCTCACATGTGGCGTTCCCATCACTCTCCTTACGTCGACACCGCCCGACGCCTCCAAGTTCCGCATTTTTGGGTGCACCGTTTTCACCAAAGTGCCCATCGGAAACTCAGCAAAAAGGTGTTTCGTGGCGTCTTGGTTGGCAACCCGCATGACGCCCTAGGGTACCGTGTCTACAACCCCGAGACCCGCCGCATCACTGCATCCGTCCATGTGGTGTTCCAAGAAGGAACTCCGGGCTTCGGCGTCCACCTCCCCGTGAACTCTGTGATCACAAACACTACATACGCCGACGATCCCCAAGATACCTCGCCCAAATCCCACCCCTTGACACCATTCCCATTGACCCCACCCCGCTCTCCGTCCCCCCATTCCCCTCATGCGGCCGACCGCCCATCTCGCCTCAGGTCTCACCCCTCCGCTACGGAGAACTCGTGGCACACATGTCCGATTACCCGCCGGTCCTTGTCGCGGCATGTTGTGACCCAGAACAAGGCAAAGCCAAAGGGGACATCTTCGAACGACCATGCTCTCCTTCTGCCCAAAACTATGTTGAACCGAAGCCGTACCGGGTTGCTCTCTCGAGCAACGAGGCACCGGAATGGCAAGCCGCTATGCATCAAGAGTACTCCTCCCTCATCGACAACGGCACGTGAGAACTCATTAATCTTTCCCCGGACCGCGTGGTCGTCAACAACATGTGGATCTACAAGGTCGGCGCCCGCCGGCGGCGCAGCGGCGGCGGCCCCGGAGGGGGGTGCGCTCGCAGGCCCGTCGGCACCTACCTCTACCTCCACGCGGTGGGCGCTGGTGACCCCGTAGCCGTGCAAGGCTTGGCACGGTAGGGGGCTGAACGAGGTACCGACAGCTGCGATCCGCGGGATCAGCAGCTGTCGGGAAGCCATGTACGGAGGGTTTTGGAAAAACATAATATCCGTACACCAACACAGGGATACTCCCGCTCGGCCAGTCTGATATGTTTTTGCATCAACCAAATACCCACAGATACTCTCCCGTCGCGGCGGGAACGATGTCTGCGGATTTTGTTTGGCGAGGAAGGGTACGGACGGATCAGCGGTGGGACGAGGGTGTTGGATCTAGCGGCGGACATCTGGGAAGCAGCGCTAGGGCACGGCGCTCGCTAGCAGCCGCCAACCCTGCGATAGCTTTAAGTCTACCCTGGGGGCGGGGCCTGAGGCTACGATGGACGGAGGTGGGTCGCGATCGGAGGAGCGGCACGGTCTGGCGGCGGCGATCCTTAGGATCGACCGGCGCCGGAAAAACTCGGTGCGGGGGGCTGTTAGAAAAATATTCCCGTACCCAACATCTTTTGTGGTTCGGTGTCCGACCCACCCCTCCCCTAGTCCGTACCCGGTTATCGACAGGCTGCCTCAGGCAGTGTGCCTAGGGTTATCGTAACGGCACACTGCTCGTAAAGGCGGCCCCCTAACAACGTAAACCTCCGGGGGAGGGTACGGTACGGTACGGCATTCCATTCACCTCACCGCCCATACGTTGTACACCCCTAACATGTCGTCTCGCTATGCTCAACGCCTCGGTCGCCTCCTCAATGTTCGCTGGATGCAAACTCACAGCGGCTGTGAATTCGTTTTCTCTACCAACTCTGCCATTGGACTGCTCATGGTGCCCACATGGATGGGTGCGCTAGAGCCGTCCGGTAACGGACTTTACCTCCTACCCCATCAGCTAGAGTTGCACCAAAGTCCCACAGCGGATTCGCCGCATGGTGTCGGTCCTTGTGTTGCCCTCACTGCGAAGTGCGACCCAGTAATGTGGCACCACCGGTTCGGACACCTTAACATGCAAAGCATGCACGCACAGCACACTCACGGTGTCCCGACTAGCCCGGTGTTAGCAAGCTCTGTAAAAAATGTTTCTTGCGATTCATGCTTGCTCCAAAAGGCCATTGTTGCACCCCGAAATACCATTGCTTGCACGAAACCATCACGCCCCTTGATGAACATGTACTCAAATATATGGGGCCCAATGAATGTCCCATCCCCGCACGGCCTCCGCTACCGCCTGCTCGTCATCGACCACACACACTACATGTGGGTGCGGTTCTTGAAGTTCAAGGACGATACATGCTCGGAACTCGAGTGCATCATGTTGGAGATCCGCCACTTGCATGCCCGCCATCACTCCTCGTCAAGCACCTTCGCCCATGTCATTAAATTTGACTCGGACTATGTCTTTGAGGCTGCTGCGACCCGTCAAACGTGTGCTCGCATGTGCGTCGGTGTATAATTCTCAGCCCCTTATGCCCATCACGTGCTCGGCAAAGTGTTGAACGTGGTATGCACGGTTCGATAAGGAAGATACTGTAACAGGTACGCTACACGACCAGCCTTGGGTGGCGGCTGGTGTCGAGACAAGAGTGTGTGTCAGCTGTCGCTGTCAGCTGTCTGTGCGCTAGTTTGTGATATCGCGCTCAGACATTCTAGGTGATGTCCTGTACATACGGACTTCTATCAGAGCATACATTAGCTCTCTGTAACTAATCTGCATTAGGAATTACTTACAACACTCCCCCTCAAGATAGCTAAGGTGTGTCTTGTGACCAGATGGAAGTGATTACAGAATTCCTTCTACAAAGTGTGTCGCTGCATGGGTCCAGATGTCCCCAGAATGGCGCTCCTGTGTTTCACGAGTGCAGGTCCAGGTAGTGGCTTGGTCAGCATGTCAGCGACCATGTCACCGGTGGGTAGGTACCGTAGTTTGACGGTCCCCAGCTGTACGTGGTCCTTCACGAAATGATACTTCAGGTCGATGTGCTTGGTCTTCTCGCTCACCAGTGCATTCTGCGAATAGGCGATGCAGCTCTGGTTGTCTTCCCAGATTGTGGTCGTCCCGCTGACAGGTCGACTGAAGATCTCCGACAACATCTGTCGAATATGGATGGCCTCCTTAGTCGCGTCCGCTGCTGAGTAGTACTCAGCCTCGCATGTTGACTGTGCGACGCAGGACTGCTTTCTAGACTTGTAGCTGACTGCACCTCTGCCCAGTGTAAAAACAAATCCCGATCGTGACCGGCGTGTCACACTGTCATTGCCCCAGTCTGCATCAGCGAAGCCTGTAAGTTGGAGAGTGTTGTCCTCACCCCCCCCCAACGTCAGGCTCATGGCTGGAGACCCTTTAAGATAGCGCAACACTTTCTTAAGGGCCTGCATGTGGGCCACTGTAGGGTTCGCTTGCGCAGAGCCCAGAATGCTGAGCGCGGTCGAAACGTCCGGGCGAGTGCATACAGCGGCATATTGCAAACTGCCGAGCAGACTCGGGTAAACGTCCCGGTCCGCGCCTGTGAGGGGTACAGCCGTCTGCTTGGAGAGCGCAGCCAAAAAACCGGGGTCCATCGGGAGACACGAGGGTTTGCAGTCCACCATGTCATGTTTTTCAAGCAGCTCGCGCACGTATTTGCCTTGATCGAGGCTGATGGTGCGCGCCGCTCTGTCCCTGGTGATGTGCATGCCGATGATGTCGGACAGGTCACCCTGATCCTTGATGTCAAATCGGGATCGCACCAGCGCGGTGAAGGCCACCCGCCAGGCGGTGTTGTTGCACGCCACAGGAATGTCATCCACGTAGAGGGCAATCATGGCGAAGACGCCGTCGGCCTCAAAGATGTAGATGCATGGGTCAGAGATCAGCTGGCGCCAGCCTTGAGAGACTAGCCAGTCGCGAAGCAGCTCGTTAAACTCCCTGGGGGACTGCTTCAAGCCGTATAGGCACCGGCGGAGGTGACAGACATTGGTGGTACCGTCATCGAACCCCAGGGGCTGTCTGATGTAGACATCCTCCTTGATGGGTGCGTACAGAAACGCCGTGTCGATGTCGAGACCGCCCAGGTCGAGGTCACGAGCAGCGGCAATACTGAAGAAGACGCGGAGGCTAGCTAGTCGGATGACGGGTGAGAACGTCTCCGTGTAGTCAATCCCCTCGCGCTGGCTGCAGCCTTTTGCGACAAATCGTGCCTTGTATCGAGAAACAGCACCAGATGCGTCTGTTTTAGCCTTGTAGACCCACATGCTGTTGACCACGCGGCGTCCAGCGGGCAGGGGAACGAGATCCCACGTCTGGTTGGACGTCAGAGAGTTGAATTCCACCTGCATGGCTGTCTGCCATTCCGCGGACTGTGGACTAACCAAGGCATCCTTGTAGGATGTGGGTTCAACACAGACGCTTGCGGACACCATAGCGACATCACTCACAGGTCCTTCAGAGTACCTGTGACGTGGCTGAGCTGTCATCATGGAGAAGTCAGGGAGTGGAAAAATGTCGTCCATGTGGTCGGACAGGTCGTGCTCACACGAGTCAGTGACACACACGCGCGGCACAGCAGAGACATGGGCAACATACTCCCCATAGCGAGTAGGCGGTCCGCGAGGGCGAGCGGGTCTGTCGACCTCCTCCACACACCCTGTGTCATCTGTGTCCAGGGTCAGATCTGGGAGTGGGTGACTTTCAGGGGAAATGGGGAGAGCCTCTGTGTCTGCACACACATCAATCGACGAGGCGACAGGGTGGGATGTCCCAAACCCGGGCACAGTCTCTTCAAACTTGACGTGAACAGACGTGGTGATGCGCCTGGTCGCGGGGTTGTAGATACGATACCCTGGGGAGTTATGAGAGTACCCCACCAGCACACCTCGGAACGCTTTCAGGCCAAGTTTCCGTCTGAGGTTATCAGGTACCTTGGCAAATGCTGCACATCCGAACACGCGAAATACTGACGCGTCAGGGACTGCGCCTGTGAGAATGGTGACAGGGACCCCCCCAGACGGGCCAACAGCCCGACTGTAAGTACGGTTACGGAGGTGGACCACAGTGCTGATCGCGCATGACCACATGCTGTTAGGCACAGACATGGCGTGAAGCATTGAGGACGCGCAGTCACGCAGTGTGCGCCACGGGCGTTCTGCTTTCCCAAGCATGTGATGTGCATAGGGCGCCGAGAATTGAGTGCTGAAACCCAATCTCGCGCACATGAGCTGCGTGTTCGCGGCCTCGAAAACCGAGTCTGAGTCGAATTTCAGAAACGGTGCAAATGCATGGAGGTGTGAGTGATAACGGGCATGAGTATGCCGCGCGTCCAGGAGGATGGTCTCCAGTTTCGCGCACGTCTCATCCTTAGACTTCAGAAACCGCACCCACATGAAGTTAGTGTGGTGGTCGATGACCAGCAGGCAATACCGCAGGCCGTAGGGGGAGGGTACACTGACAGGACCCCACAGATCACACGACATGTGTTGAAGCGGGGCGGCTGGCTTCTGAGATGCTGTGCGATTTTTTGGCGCAGACGTGGCTTTGTTCAGATTGCAAGACTCACAGGCGAGATCTTTTACAGAACTAGGCATAACCGGTACAGACACCGTGTTATGAGAATGCTGAGCCTGCAGGCTCTGCATGTTCAGGTGCCCCATTCTACTGTGCCACAAAGCAGCGTCGCACTCAGCAGCAAGTGCGACAGAGTTCTGGCTACGACTGTCTACGGTGGGCGAGGACATCCCCGCACAGGCATGCGACCTCGGGAGGAGGTACAGTCCGTTCCCCGACGGGATTAGCATCCCCATTCCTGTGGTCACACGCACAGTGCCAGAGTCAGTGTCTGTAGGGAAAGAAAACGCACACCCTGAGTGTTGCTGCATCCAGCTGACACTCAGGAGACGACTGATACGTTGCGCTGATCGAGAGGACAAGTCAGGGGTGTACAGGGCATGAGCGAGCCGAAAGACTGTTCGACCGGAGGTCAGGCAAATGGGGATGCGGACTTTTCCACTGCCCTGGACCGTGACACCGACACCACCAACTGTGCTGCGGCGGGAGGATGGATGAAATTCCGAAAAATCCGACCGAAATGACGTCAAGTTAACGGAGCAGGCAGAGTCAACTACCCAGTACTCAGACAGGTCGGCAACACGAGATGCAGCAGACGTGAATGCAACTGAGGCAAAGGACGTACTGACCTCAGTGTCGTCATACTCGTCTTGCATGTCGTATTCCAGTGCGTCCTCAGCGGGAGCATGTCCCTCAGATGCTTCAGCAGCAGAAAGGTGGCTGAGGTGTGCAGTGGGGGGAGGCTGGTCCGCGTATCTCTCGGCAATCTGTTTGCGCTTGGCCAGTGTCCAGCGGAGGACATCAGCATCCGGCGCTTTGCAGGTCGACCAGACATGGTTTGGGTCTCCGCAGGCCCCGCACTTCATTGCGAACTTGGACTTCTTTTTGTCCGCGGTCCATCCCCCACCGCCACGGCCACCCTGCCGTTTGCGATCCGCAAGGAAGGCATTGACCGCAGGCCCGGAATCAGCAGTGTCCCCCTTGTTGGAGACATCTGCATCAAGATTTTGAGCCTGGTGGATAATGCTCCCCATCACTTTGTCGGCTGACAGGATGAAGTCGGTGTCAAAGGCATTAATCACACACTGTTTGGCTTGGCCATACTGCCCAACGTTCGACAGACCGCGAATCATGACCAGAGCGAGGACGTGGGGGTGAATGGCTGCAGAGCCATCTTTCAGCTGCAGGCACTCGTTCAGCTCATCGAAGCACTGCTTCACAGCGTGGACGTATGCCGAGACTGATTGACCAGAGGCCTGACGAACCATCATGCGGTCCAGGAGCGACAGCGTGCGTGAAATGGACTGCGCGTCCAGTCTCTCGCACAACACTTCCCATGCGGCTGTCCCGCAGTCGAGTCGTCCAGCGGGGACCCCCGCGATGGCCTGTGCAGCTGGCTTGTTCTGGCGGCAGCACTGAACGAGCATCGCGTGCGCGAACCGCTGAGCGACTGGATTCAGAGGCACGCCAGAGGAGGAAAGAGCAAGTTGAGGGATCAGTGCAGCCCCCTTAATCGAAAGGAACGACAGGAAGTCGCGCTTCCAGGTCTTGAATTCACCCGTCCTCGGCATAAGCGGAGCGTCCATGCGAAAAGACCGGGAAAAAGAGTCACCGTCGAAGTTGGTGGCCCAGTCTGCTGTCATCGCAACGAACTCCGGGTCGATCGTGGGCCTGCGGCTGGCGCTGCTGTGGAGTGGGTACTCGTGTACCGGAGTAGGCACGGGGTCGCTAGCAGGCCGGTACTGGTTGGGCACAGGTTGGAACGGCGCCGTGTCGATAGGCACCGGGTGATCGCGCAGTGCGTCCCGACGGAGAAGCTCCGACTGCGTCCGGTCCTGGTCGTCCATTCTGGCGTGGAGCAGCTGTAGCTGTTCCATCACCAGTCGAATGCTGTCGCCGGCTGAGTCGGGCAACGGAGTGTCGCACGTGCCGGAGTCGACACCCGAGTCGGCGGCCGATGCGGTAGGTGCCGGCTTTGATTTTGGCGCCATCGTAAAAGGGTCGAGTACCCAACCGGACAGTGGAAAAAATCCACTAGCGGTAACTGTGCCTAACGACGGTATACAAAGAGACGGCCTGATGCCCGCCGACCCGTCGGCCTGTTGCCCCGGGGTGTCTCAATGCACCTTTTTCGTATCCTCCACCCAGTGTGGGGCACAGTGACAGCCGAGGCAAGAACAGGCAGGTGTATATGTCCGCTGCTCTACGTTACGGCTGAAGCTGTCGTGCACCCTGTGTATGAGTATTCACCCTCACAATGCTCCCCCCTTCCCCACTCCAGCTTGGACCTGTATGCACCCTGTCCACACAAGCGAGTGCGCTTGTGTGGTTGGCTAGGTCGTCGTGGCGTAGAGTAGAGTAGGTGGTAGCGGGGCTGTTCCGTAGAGTAGTGTTTGAGAAAGTGGAAATAAATATACAGAGTAAAGTATGATTATTCGAAAAAAAAAATGGCTTTGCCTTCGGGCGAGTGTCCAAGTTGCACGCCGAAAGGCACTGTCGTCTCGCGTAACCTTCAGGTGGAGGGCTCCATAACCTGTTGAACGTGGTATGCACGGTTCGATAAGGAAGATACTGTAACGTGATGGTTACAGGTACGCTACACGACCAGCCTTGGGTGGCGGCTGGTGTCGAGACAAGAGTGTGTGTCAGCTGTCGCTGTCAGCTGTCTGTGCGCTAGTTTGTGATATCGCGCTCAGACATTCTAGGTGATGTCCTGTACATACGGACTTCTATTAGAGCATACATTAGCTCTCTGTAACTAATCTGCATTAGGAATTACTTACAACACAAAGCCGCACGCCCCTGTCGCACAATCCAGGACAACGCATCCGCGATTCTCCACAATATGGCCGTCCCGAATTTCATGTGGTCGTGCGTTGTCTCTCCTTACGTCGACACCGCCCGACGCCTCCAAGTTCCGCATTTTTGGGTGCACCGTTTTCACCAAAGTGCCCATCGGATACTCAGCAAAAAAGTGTTTCGTGGCGTGTTGGTTGGCAACCTGCATGACGCCCTAGGGTACCGTGTCTACAACCCCGAGACCCGCCGCATCACTGCATCCGTCCATGTGGTGTTCCAAGAAGGAACTCCGGGCTTCGGCGTCCACCTCCCCGTGAACTCTGTGATCACAAACACTACATACGCCGACGACCCCCAAGATACCTCGCCCAAATCCCACCCCTTGACACCATTCCCATTGACCCCACCCCGCTCTCCGTCCCCCCATTCCCCTCATGCGGCCGACCGCCCATCTCGCCTCAGGTCTCACCCCTCCGCTACGGAGAACTCGTGGCACACATGTCCGATTACCCGCCGGTCCTTGTCGCGGCATGTTGTGACCCAGAACAAGGCAAAGCCAAAGGGGACATCTTCGAACGACCATGCTCTCCTTCTGCCCAAAACTATGTTGAACCGAAGCCGTACCGGGTTGCTCTCTCGAGCAACGAGGCACCGGAATGGCAAGCCGCTATGCATCAAGAGTACTCCTCCCTCATCGACAACGGCACGTGAGAACTCATTGATCTTTCCCCGGACCGCGTGGTCGTCAACAACATGTGGATCTACAAGGTCGGCGCCCGCCGGCGGCGCAGCGGCGGCGGCCCCGGAGGGGGGTGCGCTCGCAGGCCCGTCGGCACCTACCTCTACCTCCACGCGGTGGGCGCTGGTGACCCCGTAGCCGTGCAAGGCTTGGCACGGTAGGGGGCTGAACGAGGTACCGACAGCTGCGATCCGCGGGATCAGCAGCTGTCGGGAAGCCATGTACGGAGGGTTTTGGAAAAACATAATATCCGTACACCAACACAGGGATACTCCCGCTCGGCCAGTCTGATATGTTTTTGCATCAACCAAATACCCACAGATACTCTCCCGTCGCGGCGGGAACGATGTCTGCGGATTTTGTTTGGCGAGGAAGGGTACGGACGGATCAGCGGTGGGACGAGGGTGTTGGATCTAGCGGCGGACATCTGGGAAGCAGCGCTAGGGCACGGCGCTCGCTAGCAGCCGCCAACCCTGCGATAGCTTTAAGTCTACCCTGGGGGCGGGGCCTGAGGCTACGATGGACGGAGGTGGGTCGCGATCGGAGGAGCGGCACGGTCTGGCGACGGCGATCCTTAGGATCGACCGGCGCCGGAAAAACTCGGTGAGGGGGCTGTTAGAAAAATATTCCCGTACCCAACATCTTTTGTGGTTCGGTGTCCGACCCACCCCTCCCCTAGTCCGTACCCGGTTATCGACAGGCTGCCTCAGGCAGTGTGCCTAGGGTTATCGTAACGGCACACGGCTCGTAAAGGCGGCCCCCTAACAACGTAAACCTCCGGGGGAGGGTACGGCCGGCCACATCGCGATCAGATGGGTGTTGGAAACAGACGGAACAAGGACAAGGGACAACAGAAAATCTGGCACGGGGGCATGAGAGTGAGCAGTGGCGACGGGCATGCGAGTGCATCCTCTTCCGGGACCGCCGCCGCTGCACCGCCGGTGGGCGTAAGGCACAATAAGTAAGAGCAAATCATCTTCCCATCGAAAAATGGAGCGGTGATTACAAGTGGGAAATTATCCCCGTAAACTCGGGCAACACAAATATCATATCAATATATAGGCCCCTCACAACGCACCCCGGGATCAAATAGGTAAGTGCGCTCGCATGTCAGCACTCACCCACACCTCCGCTTTGTGGGCGCTGGTGACCCTTTATCCGCATGGAATGGTATGGGGCTAGGTGGGATAAGCCGATATCTGCGATCCGCGGGATTAGCATCTATTGAAAAGGCCTTACACACAAGGCAGTTAGAAGCAATTTCTGTACGCACCGGCGCGAAGATCTCCCACTCGGCTCTTCCGATATTGTATCTCACCGCCTAGTACCGTAGACACTCCACCTAGTGGGCTTGTATCTCAGGGGAATGCAGCGGTGAGGAGGTCACGGAGATGTCTATGGAGGGAGGGCGGAGGAGTGTTTGGAAGCAGCGCCGGGTAGGACGCTCGCAATTTGCCGCTAGAGCTACCGAAGACGTACATGACTACATACGATGGAGGGTGGAGGACGCCAACAACGTACGACCTCGAGGAGAGCTGCAGCCGGAGGAGTGGTATGTTGGGGCGGAGACGATCCTCGGGATGTGCCAATGCCATAAAGCAATGTAGATAGGGTGGCGAGAAATGTCCACACCCCACAACCCGACGACGGATATGCACGCATTAATAACCTTGCCATGTCCTTGCCGACCTTAACCATCGAATGGCGGCCCTACAGACACATGGTGCGTACCCGAGAGAGTACGGTGGCACGCACGCCAAAAAAAGACCCCCTTTGGACGTGGGCTACGGGGGGTGGGGGTTTAGGGGGGTGATACGAGCACGCGGCCACGATCCCCATTGGACCCGGGTACCATACAAAGAAGGCCGGGAGATATGAGGAGGGGGAGGGGAGCATAACGGCTCGGAGGAACGAGCGCTAGCCTTCCATGTTTGGGTGTCTTGGTCTCTCCCACATGTCCTTGAGGTGACGGGGGAGGGGGGGCTCGACACAGAGGATCGCCGCGCCGGGAGGAGCGGCGACGACCCCGGGCGAGGTGCCGAGGTGATGATCGAGACGAAGGCGGGATGAACGACCGGCTGCGTGCGTGAAGAGAGTTTTCAGCTAGCCTTCACCCTCCAATCTCCGGGACGATCGGATTCACATAGAAAATATACTAATATGGCGTTATGACGCCTCCAATGCCGACCAACCTCGGCTAATCGGATGGCCATCGCCTCGTTTCGGCAAGAGCATTCCGCGAACGTGAGGGTCTAGCGACATATATCTGTTTCACATTATTTACAAGTATATTTCTTTCCGCTTATCATTTGCAAGATTTTTTCTTTTGTTTCGGCTTAGTAGACCGGGGGAGGGGAGGGGGGGGGGGGGGGTGGGGGGAAGGGGGGTCAATTAATGCGGAATGATTACAACGAAATGATGACCCCCTAGGATGAGTGAATCCACCCCCTTAATAATGAGCGCACATTACATATAGGTGTGTCGCCATGTGTACACGATGGCAGAGTGCCCGGGTTTTCCCTTAGAGGAAAACCCCAAACGGGGCATGAACATCGGGGGCGATAGACATCGGCCGGTTATGTTACCCAGCACATATTGTAAAGATTTTCCAATTTCAAATGGGCCCCTCAATCAATAGTATTATTACCTTATGCTCGTCAACGTAGACACCCAAATGCCCAATATATATGTACATTCGCGATGATGAATTAATATATAGGGGTTCCTTTAACCTTTCGTGACACCATGCCGTCATCCAACAAGAGCAAAACACGTCCTACCTACTGACCTTCCCCCGAAAGCATGTAACCCGGGCGTTTTTGTTTCATTGAGCCCTTACTGCAATTTACCAGCACTATTTATGCACTACTTACAAGGCACTCGGCGTAAAGTAACTTCAAATTCATCAAGATCGGTAAATGGAGACACTGCATTAACAACGGTAATTGAAATTGAAATTGAAATTGTTTACAACATGTACCGTATGCGCCGGTTTTTCACCAAAAAGCCGGATGCGTCGGCTGCTGTCTCTGGGCCCTCCCAACTATGTCAAACATGGAACTTACAAGTCAGGGCTAGACCGTGAACCACCTATGTCCAACCTCTCCAAGTGTGGTCGGGGGTTTTACTCCCCCCCGGGGAGGGTCTGAAGCGGTTTGAAAGCGGTGTGCAAGGAAGGCATGGGGAGGTGCTTTATGCGGAGGCTCGGCGAGTGGTCGTGCGTGATTTGGTGCGGTAGACAAGGAGGAGATAATGCAGCCATTGGACGGTGTGTGCGTGGAGTGAAGAACGGATGCGAGATGTGTCGAGTCGTGCTTTGGTGACTAGTTTGTCGGGAGGGTCGGTGCGGAGGGTGAGGAGAGAGGTGAGACTTGCTATGGTGGACGAGTGCGGGGTGCCCGTGCGGCTCATGACAATGGGTAAGATGTCGACTTCGGTGCCTGGCCAGTGGTTTCGGATGGCATTTGCGAGGGGTGTGTATTTGTCCCTAATCAAGCTAGCTGTGTGTGAGAGGTTGTGGTCGGTGCAGTACTTCCATTCCCCTATCTGTATTTTCCTGATAGATGAGTATCGGCGGCGGCCGTTGTTGTGACCGACGAAGCGAGGTTCGAGGAGGCGTATGAAATCGGGTTTGTGTGCCGGGGGACGTAGTGCAGGTGGGGGGATTTCGGGGGGGAGGATAGCGGGGCACGAGGTTAGGGAGTCGGGCGAGAGACCTTCGTCTGCATCAACAAGGCGGGTGGGCGTGTGGGTGGGGTGTGGGGGGTGGCAGTCAAGAGGGGTGGAGGTGGGGGTGGGGCGGGTGAAAGACTTGATGGGTTTGTTACCGAAGTCTGCAGTGATAGTCTCCCAGCGTCCTCCGTTGTGGCGTTCCAGGATGGATAGAAGGAGTTGTAGCGCGCTGTTGTGACGGTCCTGTCTTAGGCCAGACATGGATGGGCAGTTACCGGCCATGTGGCCGTTGCTAGTGAATTGGCCGCACATGGGACATCGCATGGTGGGGTTGTGAGTGAGGAGGCGTGTGTTGTGGACGCCCCATACGAATTCTTGTTTGTGGGTGAATTGGGTGTTGGTGAGTGTTGTGTGTTTTTTGTGGAAGGTGAAGTCGGCGCCGTCTGCCGCGGCGCGGGCGAGGAGGGCGCCGTGTTTGGATGTCTGTGAGAGGGGTGTAAGTGTGTGTTTGCAGCTGTGGGTGTGTGCGTCGGCTTTGAGGTTTGT
>JAPMLY010001660.1:0-20000 GCA_026401115.1 Tetraselmis chui
CCAACCTGAGGGCTACCGCTACGTTGCGGCGACTGCTTGCTTTCTTGAAAGGGCGATTCTTACGCACTTATCGTCACATTCGAGCTGCTGAGCAACGCGAGGCGGTTAGATGCTACGGATGGCTAAGAGAGAAGCAACTACCTGACGCGATGGGAGTCGGCTTTTGGGGGATTTGCGATTTTTTCCTCGACCTACCGACTACGCCCCGGAGCACTACTAAGATTGCGAGCTCCAGCATGTACATAGTTCTTTTTCCCAACCATTCATGGTCTTGATCTCCTGTTGGATGTGTTGTTTGCTGACCACACCAACAGCGAAGACGTTATTGTTGCTTAAGGAGGCGAAAGTGTCATAGTCTACGACGATGGCGTTGTTAGGTTAGTATAAGCGAGTAATATCTACTGATGCTGATTAATCGTGGCATTTCCTCAAAATAGCTGCTAAGAATCTTTGTGTGTATACTAAGGCTAGGGATCAAGTGAATTTTGTCGATGTTGATGGTAATGATATTTTGCAACGTCGATGTTGATGGTATTGATATCTTGGATTGTCGATGTTGATGGTGTTGATAGTTTGGGATGCTGACATCGATGGCAATTTAAGCCGATATTATCGCCGATGTATCGATATTTGGGGCGATAATATATCAATACATCGGGCTTAAATAATCAATATTTTACAATTGTTTTGATAATTGATGGCATTGATGCTAGCAATGTTGCCATCGTGTCGATGTCGATGTCGCAACCTATCACATCGATGGCACTATCACCAGGTGATGATGATACTATCGACGATGCATCGATGGCTGATCCCTAGCCTTAGGGTATACATGACTTGAATAGCGATTGTACACTCCTCCACAAAATTCCGGACATGCATTATGTTTAACATAAGCTAGTCAAGAACACGCTCCCCTTTCACCACGTCAAGCACGACGATACCCGAGTACCACCCAATTGTAGGATGGCCGAGAAGCAAGGAGTAAACCGTCATCCGGGGAAGTCAGACCTCAGCATAAAGCGGGTGTTGTAAGTGGGGTTTGTCGAATTGAACCCATAAATTCCCAAGAGATTGTTTGAACTACACACGTCGCTATGAGCGCCACGCTTAGGCATTGTTCAACGCTCATACCAAGCTGCGTATTACTCTGTGCTCAACATAACCGTGTTTTTGGAGCCTTTTTGGAGGGGGTTTCGAGGTGTGGGTGCCGTGTTCAATGCGCGAGGTTTGGTTTGCGGGTGTGTGGATAAAGCACGCAAGTTCATGCCGCTGGCACGGGTGATGTTTTTGGAAAGCAAGCGAGCAAAAACGCACATTACGCAGGTTGGGATAAACACTGCACGATGTTAGCATGCGAGGGCGATTGGCTTAGGGGAGGGGCGAGGTCCAACTGGGCCGTTAGGGACGCATCACGTTGACGGTGGTGTTTGGAATGCTTAGGTATGTGTTTGTGCCAACCACACCCGCCCCACGCGTCGGGGATTAGGCTGGGAAGTCAGTAGGAATGCAGAATTGGTAAACATATATCGACAAACCCCGCACAAATCGCCTCATGAGGTGAGCCGAGTTCGATGGGTGTTGCTTGGTACTGCGGCTCAGCTGTGCTGGAATAATTTTTAAAGTAAAGTAATTCATGTAAAAACTATTTGTGGGTTTTAAAACTCCGGAGTAAATGAGTTCGACGCGCATTGAAAAGACGCGTCCAACGGTACCTGTTATAAAACGTTTTGACCATATATGAGTAAGTTACGATCGTTTGAACATTGTGGCCGAAAGCGGCTTGCCCTTGGGTTGTGCGCACATCGGTGTTAAGTCTACATACGCGATTTCGTGCGTTTCCCCCACAGCGGCCTGCCCAACACCTCCTCCCTCCGTCGCCTATGCATTATATGTGCGCGACCGTCGCATCAGCATTCATATTGCGGCGTTGTGCGCCCGTTACTCTTTTCGTCTAACCATCACGGCGACTGTTTGAAAGAGCGTGCCGCACGGGTACGGGCGCGATAACCCCAAGTACACAAACCCGGCAGTGTTCGAATCCCCCCCTCGTAGTTTTCGGCGCATTCTATTTTGCGCGCAAAAGCATTGCCTGGGATTTCAGGATATTTGTCAATAAAATCGACTCATGGTTACATTTTCTACTTTCGAAGGTGAGAAATCTTGTCCGGACTATTGTGGAGAAGTGTAATTGTACTTGGCGAGTGTAATTGTACATGGCGATATAAAGGGCGGTCACATGACGAGTAAGGCCGGCCACTGGAATAGGCAAATAGCGCACACGTGACCATGTTGCTGTACGGTAAAGTACGTCATGGTACGTTTCTCGATTTAAAGCCATTACAGTCAGCACGAGTCGGCCTAGGATGTATTACGCATTAGGGAATAGCGAATAGGGACCAACTACATTTAAGTACATGTGTAGACCATCTAGCGACGATCGCTACTATACCAACTACGTGGAGGAGCTACCCCGCAAGTCGCAATCGAAAAAGTTGAGCAGACGAGAATATTGCTGCCACACAGATGGTGCAGCTTATTTTATAAAGGTATCTCAAGGTACGCTTCTAGATTTTCGATGACTTCTGCGTTGATCTACCTCTTGTTTGACCGAGTGGGCAAGTCAACAATAGATAGATTTTCGAATATGCGCTTGTCCGGATAGATCGCGCGCCAAGCGAATGCGTCCGCCGCTCACTCCAACACAAGCTGCGCAGGATTCCATGATAGCGATAGCGACTACGTGGTGAACATGTGGGGTAATAGCGATAGTCCCTGGATTCCTTCTTCTAGCCGATGGCACGCCACTGATTTTGCGTTGGCACCCTCGTTGCTGTACGGGTACTTGTAGTGCGCGAGCCAACCCAAACCTATAGAGCGGTCGCTCAAACCCGTAGCGGTCCGGTTGTATTTCGTTATTTCGATTCGCCTGTATATCGTGTATATTATTTAAAAAAAGCAATACCTCCTATTCCGAATAGAAGGTATATAGTCAGATTGTTTTAAATCTAGAGGTTTGCAAAACTTACTCACATATGTGACAGATCACAAACCTGAACGGTAAAGCGTTCCTGTAAAAGCGGCGCGTCTCACCCTGTCCTCGAGGTAACCCTCGAGGACTGAGGAAACGCCTAGCGCAACGCCCCTTGCCCTGCCCCCAACATCACTAGCTAGCGGCAGCCCCTTAAGCCGGTGCAACCCCCGAGCACTGGCATTCTCTGCTTTGCGCTCGCCCATCTGGCTCGCGCAACTGCAGTCTCGACTCTCGTAGTCGAGCAGGGTGTCAGTTTTACATCGTTTCATGCGCACTCGAGCGTCACGAGACACTTCCCCACGTTCTAAGTCGCCGTCTAACAACATGCAACCTGAGCCGTCGTCCTCCGCTCCCGGAGTCGATACTCTCCCCTATGTAATTGAACAGCGTACTTCCGAACAGATTCAAACCGCGGTGTCGGCCCTCGAACTCCGATTGGCTGAGCAGATTCAGGCGTCTAACACCGCCTTACCAACCCAGCTCGAACGATTGACCGGCCCCACCGTGCTTCCGAATCAACAGCAGTCCATTCTCCCTGACGCGACCATTGCGACTGAGGGTGATAAGGCAGCCCCTAAGCCGCCTAGCGACCTGCTGAACGACGACCCGGAGCTCCACGAGCCCGAGCTCGTCGATTTTGCCACCTACGGTAAAATCATTCCTGCCGGTTTGGAGCGACCCCCTCGCGACATCGACGAACCTCGTCTTTGGACGCTAACAAACGACACGGCCCGCTTCCTCAACGACAGAAAATCTCAAGCGGGGTACGACGAGTACCTCCACATCGGGTGCTATGCCTTCTTCGACAGCTGCGCCAACGCGGCAATCAGCGCGGCTTTGGACACGCTGTCAACCGGACCTCCTCTACCAGCGGAGCAGGCGGCGGCCGTTGCCCTCATCCGAGCGGGTCATCGGACCCACACAGCGACGGAGGAGGCCGCCCGTACTCGACTGGGCTTCCTCCGCCTCTCCAAGGGCGGACAAACGAGCTCGGATTCGGACCGAGTGTTCGCCGAACTCGCCCACGAACGTTTCTGCCGCCCGCGCCCTACCGCGGTCTCGAGCGCAATGGGCCATATACGCCAAGCGTTCGTCGATCGGACGCTCGAAGCCTACATGCCGCCAGCAAAGCAGATGCTGGAGCAGCGATCGCGAGAGTCACGCCGGACAAGCCACCCGTACAAGACGCCAAGGCCAAGAAGGCAGCCGCCGACAAGCGAAAGGCCGCAGCAACAGCAACAACGGCAGCGGCGGCCGGAACTAAACCCACCAACGGAGGAAAGCCCACCACAAAGAAATGATGGTGTGACCCGCCGCTCCGATTCCTACTCCCCGTCATCCAACTACATGCGTCACCGCGTGCGGCTAAGATGGCGGGAGTGGGAGCATATCGGCGCGAGCGGTCAAGTCGTGAACTGGATCCGCCATGGCGTGCGGGTAAAGTTAAAAAACGGCCTACGTCCCCGACCTTTCAACCACGGTGTCTCCATGAAGGACGCCACCCAGCCCCGACTCGACTTCCTAGCTACGGAGCTTCCACGCTTCGAAGCCTGCGGGGCTTGGGAGCGCGCCAACAACACCCGCTACGTCTCCCGCATGTTCCTCGTCCCCAAACCCGGTGTGAACAAATGGCGTCTTATCATCGACCTCCGCGAACTCAACAGCTATTGCGCGAAATTCAAGATGTCGTGCGAGACCCTCAAACACTTACGCCACTTGTCCCGCCCGGGCGACTACTTCGTCTCCCTCGACCTCGCGGACGGCTACTACACGCTCGGCATCCGAGAAGAGGACCGCGATTTATTCACGGTCAACTACCGCGGCGAGCTGTCGCGCCTCGCATGCCTCCCGATGGGTTGGTCGGGGTCCGCCTACTATTTCTGCAAGCTCACACAGGCGTTCATAAACTACCTGCGACGAGCGCCTACACCGATGACCGCCAACTCTGCGACGCCATACAAACCGTCTCGACGTTTCCTTCGCAACGTCCGATGGCGCGGCGTACGCCTGCTACCGTACATGGACGACTTCCTATTCATGGCCAGCTCGTACGAGGCAGCGCTACTGCTACTCAACCGCATCGAGACCCTGCTACACCGGCTCGGCCTCTAGCGCAACCCCGACAAAGGCCTGTGGCAGCCCACACAGGAGGGCACCCACCTTGGCATGACAGTCGACCTCCTGAACGGCGAATTTCGAGCCCCTACCGACAAGCTACAAGCCCTCGCCAAACAGGCTTCCGCGTTACTCGACCGCGCGGCGACCACCGCTCGTTGGCTGCCCGTCAGACAACTCGCGGCGTTCGCTGGCAAGGCGCAATTCCTTTACCTCGCCATTGCGCCGGCCCGTTTCTTTCTGCGCGAACTACACTGCGTGCTAGCTACGCGGAAAGGATGGAGCGGACGTGTCCGGATGACACACCAGTTACAACGCGACCTCGAGTGGTGGCGTACAGTCCCCGACCAACACAACGGCCGCTCTATCTACAAACCCATCGAGACAGCGTACCTCCACGCCGACTCCAACGGTTACGGATGGGGACCCGTCCTGAACGACAACCCGGCCTACCAAACCCGCGGTTTTTGGTACGACGACGACCGCGAGCAACACATCACATGGAAGGAACTCCGTGCCGTTCGTTTCGCGATCAAGTCCTTTCTACCACAACTCAGAGGCCGACATGTTTTACTTCACGAGGACAACACAGCCGTCGTGGCTATGCTATCGAAGTTGACTACGCGCTCTCCGGTCATGAAGACCGAATAACGCCGGCTCTGGCACCTGCTCGACGTCAACGACATCAACATTCGACCCCGCTACATCCGCTCGGCATCGAACATCTGGGCCGACAGCCTGAGCCGGGAACTCGACCGCGACGACTGGCATCTAGACCCTCGTATATTCGACTACCTTCACGCAGCGTGGGGGCCACATTCTATCGACCGTTTTGCGTCAATGGAAAACGCTCAGCTCCCACGTTTCAACACCCGATGGCGCGACCCCAAATCCGAGGACGTCGATTGTCTACACCTCCCAGACACCGCGTGGCAACGCGAGACAAACTACTGCAATCCGCCGTGGTCAGCTCTTCCCGCCCTCTGTGCAAAACTACGCCAATCAGGGGCATGTGCTACCGTCATCGCACCGTACTGGCCCCACAAACCGTGGTCCCAAGACTTACACAGCTTGGCCATCGAGACCATACACTACCCCCCCTCGCGAGATATATTCTTCCCCGGGCGGCACGGCTCACGCGAGGGGGTCGGACGACCAGGATGGAGCATCGTGGCCTTTCGACTGTCACGCCGGCCTGGCTTCACACCCGCAGAGGCGCAATAGGACGCACACTACGGACGGCCAGCTCAAACCTCACGGACCTACGCACTATGGTTCCTCACCCGCCTGCACACTGTCGCCATGTTCGCTACACATCGCGACAGCCAGACGCTCACGCACCGTGGACGGCTACCATGACTACCCGACTTCGCGCATTGTTGGGCACCGACAAAATCGGTACCACCGCGCTCCACCTGTTGAGCAGCTCCCTAGCCCCGACAACGTACTCCAACTACGACAGCGGCATGCGTCAATTTGCCGCTTTCTGCCACGAGGAAAACATCCACCCGTTGCAAGCTACTACACAGTCGATCGTTCGTTACACGGCATGGTTGGGACTACAAGGTACCGTCGCCGCTGCATCGCTCCAACAGTACTACTCAGCCATCAACAAGTTCTTCCGCGACCACCAACATCAGCCGATCGCTGTCGGTGAATTGTTGGCCGACGCCCGACGAGGACTCGAGATGCAGCAACACCGTCTACAAGCAGCGGGCTCGCGCCTCCCGTTGCGAGCCCCTCTAGCACTCTCGCTACTCACGGCCGCCGCTAAACTCTGTTCACACCTCCAGTGGACCCCTACTTCGCGCCACCTCATCGCGCAATTTCGGGCACTACTGGCAGTCTGCACAAATTATGCGTTTTCCTGCCGAGCCGAATCAGGCGTACGATGTTTAACCCAAGACCTCGTAGTCGACCGGCCATCCGAACAAATTTGGCTATTCATCCGGAAGGCTAAAGGCGACCAGAGACGCAGCGCGGCCGACAAGCCGATCCTCGCTATCCCGACTGCTGCCAATCCAATTCTCGCTGACCTACTGGACTATTATTGCACACAGCGGATCGCCTATTGCAAGAATTTCTACAACAACCCCCCCCCCCCCCCCCCCCCCCCCCCCCCCCCCCCCCCCCGCCGCACTATGGAGCTTCGTACCTTACGAAAACTCCAACGATCGGCAAGCGGTTACGACACTCTCCGCTTGGCTCCTCGACGCATGCAACGCCGTCGACGTCCCGGATGTCGCGTCCTCCGTCTATACACAATTCGCACAATTATAATTTTTAGTTCATCAACTTTGACATCGAACCGAGGGCCACGACGCAAACCCCCGAGTGGATTCAAACGGACATCGCACAGCCTACGAAAAGGTGCCGCCTCCGCCGCTAGCTGCATCGGGGCCCCACTCCACGTCGTCAAATACATGGGTGGTTGGGCCAAGAACAGTTCTGTCACATAAGGGAAATACATCGACCCCACCATGACCCCTTCTCCACCGGCGTGGCAGTACTTCGGATGGCTTGTCCCAGCCAAACCGCTTCATCAAGACTAGGCTCCGCAAAACCTCCGGTTTGCTCAATACTGGCAAAACGTGCCCTCGGGTAAATAGTCAGATTGTTTTAAATCTAGAGGTTTGCAAAACTTACTTACATATGTGACAGAACACAAACCTGAACGGTAAAGCGTTCCTGTAAAAGCGGCGCGTCTCACCCAGTCCTCGAGGTAACCCTCGAGGACAGAGGAAACGCCTAGCGCAACGCCCCATGCTCTACCCCCTGTAGCACTAGCTAGCGGCAGCCCCTTAAGCCGGTGCAACCCCCGAGCACTGGCACTCTCTGCTTTGCGCTCGCCCATTTGGCTCGCGCAACCCACCCACCCAACCCATAATAGCGCTAATCTTCCCCAGGCCAAGCCTGTGGCGGTCTTTTGGCCAAATTGTAAGCAAGCTGAAATCTTTGGCAAAACGTGCCCTCGGGTAAATTCGCGAATATACCTCCTATTATTTGCCTGGACCTATAGCTCGTATCACTTCGCCATCCACGCGAAACCGTCCGGAGGTTGTTCGTGTACTGCACGAAGTACTCGTTGTAGCCAAGCTGTCAGGGTGTCCGCAGTCCAGTCAGTTTGTCGTAGGTTCGCGTTGACTAATGGCCCAACGTATGTCCGGTATCTTTCCGGCGGAGAACTTGGTACGGGCAGCGTCGAAGTACTGTAGTAGTTCCGCGATGTCCGGGTGAGCCGAGGCCGGTAGTTCACAGAGGAGTTTTCGCTCCGTGGAAGTACCCCGTTGACATTTTCTCGTTCCGTGGTACATAAGGATTCCGCCGGTTGGAGTACACAATAGGTCTCCAGACCGGCACTCCACTCCCGCTCCACCGCGACAAAAGAATGCTGCCAGGAGCACCGTCGCTAGACACGCTCTGAACAGCAGAATGAGGTCCGTTTGAGCATGAGTCCACGTGTATGTCAGCTGTGTGCGGAGGTTCTTGGCCTGGCGTAGCGATGAGACAAGTATCCGGGCTGGGAGGTACATGCGTGTGCGGCTGGGCTGGAGGGAAACTTGGGACGCTGCGAGACCCCGCCGGACCTTGGCGACCAAAATCGCCTTGTGCGACTGGTTCGGCGCTGTGGTCTTTGAAAAACCCGTTAACGGTTGAAAGGTAAGGCTGTAGACTCGTAGCCTTGATGGTGCCACGTTCCCCGATCCATGCGATGTAGCGGGCCATGGTAGCGGCTTTTGCGGCTAGCGGCGGTAGGCCTTGCTCCTCGCAGAACTGGAAGTAAGGTTTGATTGCGCTGTTGTACGTGTCGGACGTGCTTTTCGCCCAAGCGCGGCCAGTAAGTCTAGCGTTTTCGCTCCAAGGCTGTCCGTGCCCATGAGGCGTTGCATGTAGGGGCGCAACGAGGCGGCCCATGGGTTGTTGCAGCGTGTCAACTCCACATTGTTGCGGACCTTTGCTGGTCGGGTAGGGTACGCTTGGACTGCTGGCCTGATGTGTCGTGTGTTGAACATGGTCAGGGTAGCGCTCACAGCGCCCCGGCGGAGGTACAACCATGCCGGGAGGGAATCCGGAAGACAGTGACGGGCCAATGAGGCTTGCCGACTGTACCGCGTCCGTGCCGCCGCCCGGGACGGAACAAGTGAGCTCGGGCCGGCAAGACCGTCTCGTGGCACGCCAATTCGGTAAGGGCCTGATGCCACGCTTTGCCTTGCCAACGGGGGGCGACCACCGTGGCTGATGCGCCGCTCTGCTGTAGTTTCTGGGCGAGGTCGGGTAGCAGGGGCCATGGCGGGTTGCACCAGTTGTTTTCTTCTTTCCACGCCGCATCGGCGAGGTAAAGGGCGTCCACGGCTCCGCACGACGGGTCTAGCCAGTTCGCGTTGTAGCGGGGCAGCAGCGTCTTGAGAGCCGACGCAAACCGGTCGATTGTGTGTGGGCCGAATTGTGTGTCCATTTCGTGGAACACAGAGGGGTCGAGCTGCCAGTCGTCGCTGTCGAGATGGCGGCTGAGCTTGTCTGCCCACGTGTTTGCCGCAGACCGGATGTATATGGACCTGATGTGAATGTTGTTGGTGTCGAACAGGTACCACAAACGGCGTAATTCGTTCATCATCTCCGGGGAGCGGGACGTCAGGCCGGTCAGGACGTGGCAGACCGCCTGGTTGTCTTCGTGGAGGAGGACGTTGCGGCCAGCCAGGTGTGGCAAGAAGCTGAGAACAGCCAGACGGACGGCCTTCAGTTCCTTCCAGATATTGTGCTGTTTTTCGTCCTCTATTCCCCAGAATCCGCGCGCTTCGAGTCTGCCGTTTAGTACTGCTCCCCAACCATATCCCGAACTGTCGCAGTGTATGTACGCTGACTCGACCGGGCGGTGTATGTTCTTGCCGTTGACGTGGATGGGTACTTGTGTCCACCACTGTAGATCGCGACTGAGCTGCGGGGTGAGGCGGACGCGGCCTCCCCACTTGTCGCCAAGGACGGAGTGCAGTTCGCGGTGGAAGAATCTTGCCGCCGGAATAGCCAAAAAAAGGTACTGTGCATGACCCGCAAATGACTGTAGTTCCTTGACAGGGAGCCATCTGCAGTTTCTTGTTGCACGTTGTAGTAGGTGTCGAGCTTGTTTGGCGAGCTTCTGAAGCTTTTCCGTTGGGGCGAAGAAGTAACATGTAGCTGTGTCGATGTCGATGCCCATGTGGTGGCCATATTGCGTCGGCTCCCAAAAACCCTTGGAGGGGTGGCGGAGAAGGCCGAGGCTGTTGAGGAGGTAGTCGACGCGCTGCCGGAGCGCCAGAGCGAGCGCACGCGTGGCGGCGAAGAGGAGGAAGTCGTCCACGTAAGGTAAGATTTTTGCTCCGCGCCACCGCGTGTGTCATGGGAAGCGCTTGCTCGGTCTGTTGCTGTCGGGTTGCGTAGGCGTCCCCTGCTGTGTCGTAAAACCACCGGGGTCCGGTTGTCGGAGGTGTCGTACGAATGTGTCCGTAAACGCGCAGAAGTGGTAAGGGCTGAGCGACCAGCCCATCGGGAGGCCAGCTAGTCGGTACAGTTGGCCTCGAACGTTTACTGTTAGGAAGTCGCGCTGCTTTGGCACGATGCCCAGCGCGTAGAACCCGTCCTTGAGGTCGAACGAGAACATGTAGTCGCCCTTTCGAGTCAGGTGACGTACGACTAGCAAAGACTCCATCCGTAGTCGCTTTCTGACGCAGAAGCTGTTCATGTGTCGCAGGTCGACGATAAATCGCCACTTACTCATGCCGGGCTTGGCGACTAAGAAGAGTATTGATACGTACTTGCTGCATGTGGTGCGTTCCCTGGCTTCCGTCTCCACGAAGCGCGCGAGCTCGGCCTCGACAAAGGTGAGCTGCTCGGGGGTAGCGTCTAGGAGTGAGATGCCTTGGTTGAACGGGGGTGAGGGTCGGCTGTTTTGGAAGGGAATAGTAACGCCCTCCCGGATCCACCGTAAGACTTGTCCGCTCGCGCCGATATCTTTCCAGGCTTGCCAGTTTCGCCGCACGCGATGACGCATGTAGCTTGAATCTGGTGTGCAGGAATCGGCGCGGCGGGTCACCCCGTCATTCCTCCTTGTCGGCCTCGGTCTTCTTGTGTGCCTTGTCGGTAGGGGGGAGGGGGCGGCCGCCCGTGCGGTTCTTAGGCTTGGCCTTGTTTTTGTCCGGCTTGTCCGGCTTGTTGTTCGGCCTGTCCGGTCTGTCAGGTCTAGGCTTGTCGGCCTTGAACTGGGCAGCTGCTTGCGCTTTTGCAGCTGCTGTGATGCTGACTTCGAGTCGTTTGTCCTCCAGGGCTGACAAGAGTCCGTCGACGACGTTGCCTCCACGGTCGGAGGCGACTGTGTCGAAGCAACGTGTGTAGACGAGACGCTCCGCGACGCGTTCTTCCCCGGTGAGAATCTTCTTGGCCTTGAATCGTCTGATATAGGTGAGTCGCGCTTCCCCCGCTGAGGCCACTGCTTGATTAGTACGTAGCGCTGCGTCGACGAGGGAGTAGGCGTAGGTTGCTTCGTCGGGGGTAGAGGAGACCGAGCGAAGCGTTTCCATAGCAGTTTCGAGTGCCGCGTTAACGGCGGCCGTAAATACACCATAGCAGAGCAGGTGGCGATACTCGTCGCGGGAAGAAATTCTCGCGTTTTCCGTAAAAAAATTGTCGGCCTCGTCGTGTCGAGGGTCCCACACGCACGGGACTGTTGTGCCCGATGGGGGTAGGCAATCCGCGAACGTACGGGACGCGAATTATGACCACTCTCTAGGGTCGATGTACTCTAGAGGGGTGTTTTTACTTTCAGCTGGTAGAGCGTCGAGCTCGAGTCGTCCACCCGCAGCGCTGTCGGAGTCGGCTGTGGGGATGGCTGAAGTAGTGAGTTTTGTTGATGCGGTTGCGACGGATAGAGTTTCGAGATGGGCTGCTAACTGCTGAACAATCTGTGTCAACAATTGCAGCTGGTCTGGCTGCTGTTCCGGCGCGTCACCGGGCGCAACGGGGTAAAGGTCAGTAGGCACTACCAGGCGGTCTGCCATTCGAACTGAAGGAGTGTGTTTTCGTGCGTCGTGCATGAGACTCAAGTGATCAACACCTTGCGTGGCTAGCAAGAGCCACGATACCGTTTGCGTGAGCGATAGCTCTCGCAAAAGGCAGAAGGTGGACACACAATCGCTGCTGGTGCGGTATATAGTGTGCGCGGACATTTTACTGTCCGTGCGCGCGTGGGCGCTTGAACCGTTAGGGAGATGTAGCGTCGGAGGTAACGCTTGTAAAACGGAGGTAACGCCGGTTACTTCGTAATTTAGCCCTGTAATTCAAACCTCTATATTACCAATATGACCAATTATTTATTACAAATAATTCCGACGTGTCAGTACGTTTCGATACTGTAAACCCTAAAAACCCTAAAACCCTAAAACCCTAAAACCCTAAACCCTATCGCTATTCCGCTATTCCTCTGTGGCTGCGACGAAATGCGACGAATAAAGGATCGAGCTCGTCATATTGTACATATTAGATTAGTACCAGTACCGGAAGCGTTGGATGATGAATAATTATACCCGCACCGGTTCTAGAATTACCTTATATTGAGGTAAGGTCTGTAGAGACTTCTACAGTGTCGCTGTGCGGCGAGTAGATTATAATATCCAGTAATCTTTAATACTTAATAGGTTAGACGCAGCACAGCACACCAAATTTGAATTGGTGGCTTTCTGGTACCTTCCACGGGACGCCTATAAATTTAGCGACCGGCACATTTGCCAGGGAGTCACTCGGATTACCGTTAATCGGTATGACTACAACCCCTTTCCAACCATCCACTCTATCATCCCTCCCACTAGGAAAAGATTCGGGAGAATGGGCCCCAGATGCCGCTCGTCCTTCTAGAGGGCGAGTGGTCCCACCACAGTGGGTTAAAAAGGGAGAGGTGCCAAAACCAGAAATGTCATAACATTCGCATGCCCACCACTCACAACATTTTGCAGAGAACACTCAAAGTTGTTGTGGCTGACAGTTGACAAACACTCACAACCACTCGAGACAATTCATTTGCTCCGAACTCCACTTTGGAGTCTGCAAGAGCGTGACTTCGTGGGGGTGGCGTATAAATCAGCATTTCGATGTAGACAATGCCCGTTCGAGTGCCATGCCACGTCGTTGCGAATGTTTGTTGGGAGTTTATCGCTGGTTTAGTTCCATTTTAGTGTCCTTTTGAACCAAACTGCCTGCGTAGTCTTAATCTTGGCTTAATCGTAGCAAAGATCGTTTTCCAAGTCGGAAAGAAGCCCAGGCGCAAGGATAATTGAATGAAAGAAAAGACATCGCAGCACCTTGACCCTTCATTTGGCGGATGTTTTCTATGCTATTTGCAGGTGGCGTAAATTCTGGACCAAAATAGACAGCTGCACAGTTCAATGTCCTTCACAGAATAGTGTTGCTCCCCGGACGGACCCAAACAGGCTTCGTTGTATAAAATCAGAAAATATCGTATACATTAGAAACGGGTTTTTATCCAGTACGAATTTGAATTGAATGGCAAATTAACCATGGAAATTAAGCTACAAATATATAGTATTTGCCAAGAATTTCAAGGAATGCGCACGTGGGAGACAAGATGGTGGGCATGGTAGTGGCTGTGGTAACGACACAGCTCATGCACAGAAAGAATGCAGCTTATCATACCAACCCTTCACCCAACCCAGACCAGAGTGTCGCGGCAATGTCATACATTTCAGGCAATGCGATTGTGATCATATAGCTCACATCAAACTGCATGCTGGGCGCGATGACAAACATAAGAAGGTAGGGAAATCATTACATTTCGTTACCGCTGTAATATTTAGGGCATCGGAGGTTAGATGTGACGGACTATGGGGCATGAACGGTGTCAGTTCATGCGGCAGCTGACATTACTGTCATCTAGTTCCACGTTCTCGGGTAGCAACCCCAGCCGAGTGCCCCCCGACTGCGTCATCAGCAGGCTGCGCAGCTCGGGGATCAGCTCCGGATTCTCCGTTAGCGTCTGCAGCACGTGCGCGCGCATGGCGGTGTGCAGTGCGGACTGATGATAGTAGTGAGGGCCATCCTTCATTCGCTCCTGCGCCAATTAACACAATTGTCAGCACAGATTGAAACACATATCGTCATTATTGTTCAGGATTTCGGGTGAATCTGCAATTATGGAAAGCAAATTGAGCGCTGCTATTTGGTTTGCTTTCATTTTGTAAGTAGGTTACTCCCTCCCAGGAACAAAATACAATCCAAAAAGGAATACGAGAAAATATGTGCCCTATTTATTGTTGCAGCAAATATATAGAAAATGTTATTCATCAGTGGTAAATGACAATGAATATCGCAAAATGTTTCCCGGTTGATTTTGCTTACACACACGACGCTTTAAGTCATTGAGACAAGCACAATAAATCAGGGTCTCACCCGACTTTAAGGGTTTTCTATAGCCCTCCTCTAGGTTTTTTCTAGGTCTTCTCCCCCATTCCCGAACCCCATATCCCGAACCATTCTCATGTCTCCCACGCAGCACCTTACCCGCAGAATACAATTCACTCCAACCTGGTAAATACGACATATTTAAACCGGTGCATCTGCCTGTCTGGCAGTCCGTCTGTCTGTAAGTAAGTCCGTCCGGTATCGACGGTATCACAAATGCAACGACAGGGTTACCAGTTTATAAAAACGAAGATAAGGTACCCGGAAATAAAGTATAATCAAATTCTTATGGTAATGATTAGTGGTAGATATTTCATCATAGTTTCTACGAATCGAATAATGGTACAGGCACATAAAACACCTTTGTTGTTTTCTTTTATTCTACGAATGAAATGATATTAAATCAGCCATATAAACAGTATGCCATCCAGGCGGTCTGCACCGATTGAGGGCCGCTTGCGACAAATATGATGATTAACGCCTGTTTTAAGCTGGCGATAGATACGAACTGGCGAAGCAGTGTTAATATTTATGACGTAACGAGGCTGTCCGTCGCGAAACCGTCCTCCCTATTATTCATGCGCGCACCTGATTCAGCGACACAAACGTCATCAAGTCCGAATCCTCTACGTCCTGCTCGCCGGGCGACCACAACTTGACCACCGACTCGATACCGCTGGTGGCCAGCACCGTCTGGGTCGGGTGGCACTGCACACAGTTGGCCACGTCCCCGTCCGCGTCCAGAACGCGTAACGGTAGACCCGTCTCCTGCAACGGCAGGAGGACACCACTCAGCACAGTGCGGAGTCGAATATGCGGACCACATCGTCACGTTCAAACAAAAAAATATACAAAAAATCTTTTGGGGAATAAATTGACGAAGGTCAGAATGAAAATCTTCACAGGTTCGAAACAGATTATTTATGTCGCGCTTATAAGAAATGCAACTGATATTGACATAGTTTATCTGCGGCGTGACAAGAGCTCGCATTCGGTCCGTATTTCGTTCAACTTCGATCTTTTTGACAAAACGTACAAATTATACAAAATCGGACAGGCTGTGTAGTAGCGATATCCGGTACCAAACTAACATTCTGGATTAATATACCAATCTATCAAATTCAAAAACCCTCACATTCAAAATTATACAAACCAATAATGCCTGCAAATTCCACGCCGATCGATTTTATTGTCGTGCCGTCCTGGAATTCATTTTCCACATTCCGAAATCATATGTAAATGTCAAATTGCTCTGAAAGGGTTCACAGATTAGGGACAAACCGCATTGTAAATAAACACGCGGCCGTCGTCGCTGCCGCACGCCACCATTCCGTCGTTGTCGCCAACAAAGGTGCATTCCTTGATGTCAGTCTGCACATTGCACTGCCCGATGTACCTGCCAAGCACAGCAGGGGCGATACTGGATTACAAAGAATAAGAGTGTGATGAGTGTTGCTATAAACACATCACACTCAATTTCGATTTTCCAAACTAATGGAATGCATTAATAGACCTATTGAAAAACAGAGACATTATGTGCATGTGTGAGCACTCACCTCTGAATGAGGCGCTGCCCGCCCAGCGTGGTGCGCCAGAGACTTGGGACCTCGCCGCTCCCGCCCGCCGCCCCCGAGGACGGCTCCCCGTGATGCCGGTGCGCCGTGGGAGGTGAGCCCACCCTCAAGGAAGAAGGCCCCTCCGCCCTCTCACCCACCTCGTCCGACGAAGCGCCCGAGTCCGAGTGGTACCCCCCCACCTCCTCCTCGCTGCCCAGTGCTGCGGTAGAAACTTCGTCGTCCCGCCCGCTCACATGGGTTTCTATCGCCGCTGCACGAACACAAACAGATGATAAGGTTCACACCCACCCCCTCACCTCCCCCTGCCTCTGCATGTACCCTCCGTAAATGAAAGGCATGTCCGCCAATTTCCAGTTCAAACAATTCACATCACGGCCGATGCGCTATAGTGTCGTTCGTTTTTACTCCACAACAGCCCGTTTGGAAAACACGCGTACATATAGTTCACCAGCAAACGGCACTCCCATACGTGTGTGTGAGAATGTGTGTGGCGATGCGTGTGTTTTCGTACGTGCGTGAATATTACATTTTTTTGCATGCGTGTTTGCTTGTTCGTGCGCACGCGCGTGTGTGTGTGAGTGTGTGTGAGTGTGTGAGTGTGTGTGTATGTGTGCGTGTGTATGTGATACTTTGTAAATTCATGCGTTGCGCGATGGTTATGTAAGGGTTGGGTCTGTGTGTGTGCGTGTGTATGTGGATGGATGCATGGGAGATTGTCCGCGTGTAGATGTGCTACCAACTATTTGCACATGGGTGTGCGTAGGGGCTGTGCGTGTGTGTGCCCGTTCGTTTCTGTGAGTGTCTGTACGTGTGTGTGCGTGTATGGGGGAATTTGTGTGAGCGTGTGCCCGAGGGTATATGTGTATGTGTGTGCACGCGTGAAAGAATGTGAGCGTGGCTACGTGTGCGTGTCTGCAAGTACTCTGTCTGTACGGGAGTGTGCCCGAAGTCTTGCTTGTGTGTTCGTACGTGAGTGAATGTGATGCTTTGTGTGTGTGTGGAGAGGGGGGGGGGGGGGGGGGGGGGGGCTAAAGTGTATGCGTGCGTGCGTGTGTGTGTGTGTGTGTGTGTGTGTGTATGTGTACGTGTTTATCCGTTTGTAAGTTGTCGCGTTTGTTCATGCGTAAGTATGATTATGTGCGTGTCTGTGTGTGGCCATGTAGTTGTTTGTATGTTTTACGTGTATTAATGTGCTACTTCGTGTGTGTGTGTGTGTGCGTGTGTGTGTGTGTGCGCGCGCGCGCGCGTTTGTGCGTGCGTCAGTAGCTCTGTTAGTGTGCTGTTGTGGCTGGCTGGCTGGCTGTGTGTGTGTGTGTGTGTGTGTGTGTGTGTGTGTGTGTGTGTGTGTGTGTGTGTGTGTGTGTGTGTGTGTGTGTGTGTGTGTGTGTGTGTGTGTGTGTGTGTCCGTTAGTATGTATTTAGGTGTGTAATTATGATATTTCATGAGTCTGTGTTAGGACCTTCAATATGTGTCTATTTTGAACATGATACGTTTCCAAAATTGCTCTGCTGGGCGCCAATCACGTGTGAGTTATGCTAGTCACCAGCGATATTGTTAACAACAGAATTGGGAGATGGATCTTTTGCTCCATGGAAAACAAAAAAATAGCTCGCAATGCGAAAAAACGTGTAAGAGCCAAGCAAGACAAAGCAAGAGGCTAAGCTCTACTCAAAAAGTGGAGGCAAAATACAAGAATAAGCCCGTCACGCCCCTCCCTCTCTCTCACCTTGTCCCAAAACGGCCGCCACGCCTCCTGTGCCCCCAACCTCCTCCGTATCCTCATCTTCCTCTACCTCACCATGCATTGCGGACCGGCCCTCCCGCATCTGCACCCGCTGTCGCCTCCGCTTGCGTATCTCCGCCTTCTGAGCGCGCATTTGCTCCCGCTGCGCCCGTGCCTTCTCCGCCTCCTTTTGCTTCTGCTCGATCAGGCGCCGGATGCGCGCGATCTCCTCTCCCTGCTGCCACAAAACATACGACCAAGAGATGTTTAATGTCCCATAGACTAACCAACACCTATCGCCACATAACCAATCAGAGTAATCTAAACATCGAACTTTAAGGGTTGCGCTTAGATAATCTCGTGTCAGCAACGAGAGTCGGGCAATTGGTGGTACCCCATAATTACACAACCATTAATTACATAAATCGTAAAAAGACGCGTATTATGAGCTTCGATAGTTGAGATGTGCTGCAAAGAGAGGACAACGCAACATATAGCTTACAGCTCGCATCCGTGTTCCCTGCAGCGTGTCGATGCGCTACGGGAAATAACAGGACGTAGACTTATGGAGGATGTAAACAGCTGCAACGACACAAATGCATGTTTTGTATATATGCGTCACTTAAAACATATATTCACAACAGGCAAGTCAGGGAAAAATCGGTTTATTGAGTCGGTGTATTGTGTGTCAATCCCTTCAGATCAGCTGGCTTTGAGTGCAGACAAAAGGAAAGGTAGGCGACGCCAAGAGGATCCATCACATAAGGTCATGAATGGAATGATTTAGGGTTTACAGTTTCGGAAAGTTTCCGTAATACATGTAAATGTCTCTTGTTGGCTTACTATTTGCTTATATGTATTTGAAGAGTTTCGGATTATTAGGAGAGCGCTTATTTGGGTTGGGTGGGACTCACCCGCGTTGGGAAGAGGGCGACGTAGGCGTCGGCGGCCTTCGACGCCAGTGACAGACAATGGAGAGCGAGGAGGGCCTGGCAGCGCAGAAGGTGCGCGCGTGCGCTCGTCGGGTCGATGCACAAAATGTGTTCGCAGTCCAAAAGCGCATACGACGCGTCGCCCTCCCACTTCCGCTGCGCAATGTGCAAAGCGAGCCGACCCGACACGGCCAAACGGGTGTGGCGAGTGAGTGGGTTGCGGGGCAGGAACTATCACGTACAGGCCAAGCAAAAAACTGTAGAACAAAATTTGAGTGTGCGCTACACAAAAGTCAATTGTTCGCCAAGTTCAGAAATCAGTATTTTGTATGCAATGAAAACGCGACAAATTGAGAAATGGGTGTCTGTGTGAAAAAGTAGTTGGTGAATTCCAAAAGCAATTTCCTCATGCTGCCGTTACGCCCTACAGGAGCCTCCTGCCGTGTGTATACATGTGCTGAATAGTCTTACATAAAAGGAGGGTGTGTAACAGTGATAGCGACGCAGTTGTCTGAGAACAGCCGTCGACAGAATTTAATGTTTTAATTTTTTTAGTGCCGCGAGGGAGACTAACCTGCATGTAAGCCGAGGCGCGCCCCGCCAGCAGGGCGGTGGAGCCGGGGCAGTGGCGGAGTCCAGCCGTGTAGTGCCTGTCAGACCAAGGGGAAGAGGCCATTTAGATTCTTCCAACAAAAAACAGTGAGCACATACCCACTTTGTGTCGCCCTTTGCATTTCACTCGTAGTTCATATTTCACCGCATTGTTTCATGTGAATTGTTATTCAAACGATTTTCGATGTCTAATTTTTCCTAAAAATGCACATAATTTGCACATTCAAAGAATAATACTTTTAATGACGAGTCCTAAATAAATAATAAAAAATGTTTATAAATCTTATGATGCGATAAAATATGTAATCAAATATACAAAAGAAGGAAAAAAATAAAAATAAATGCGTAACGATGCAGTTTACCCTACCAACAGAAAGCCAAGCAGTGCACAAAGCTGCGTGTGCAATAAATTCACCAATGCCGCGGCCCGTGCTTGCCTGATGGCGGTGGTGAACTCGTGCTCAAACATGGCCGCGTTGCCGTTGAATTTGCAGCGCTGCAGGCGAGCCTCAGAGTCGGCGCCGACCGGTCGCCCGCCGCCCGTCGCGTGGCTCCGCCAAAACAC
>JAPMLY010001660.1:25000-98647 GCA_026401115.1 Tetraselmis chui
CGTGCGCATGATTTTCGAGCAAGTCTCACACAGGCGGAGTTGCCATTCGGTCGGTGGGAGTGTCACATGCCAACAAGGACAGCGAGGTTTTGCGAATAGGGTGTATACAGCAGTGATTCGCTCGCCCCAAGTGACAGGCATGGCCGCGTAGCAGTGCACACGACTATCAAAATGGATAGGCCTATGACCACCAGCAGAATGCTTACAGAGTGAGTTGTGGTGGGGGAAGTCTGGCGGGGATAACAGAAGTGAGACCGTAACCCACACGATACTGAAGCACATAGAAGTAGCGGCGATACGGGTACGACGACCACCGAATCGAATGACGTCGTCAGGAGCTTTGTTGTCGTCTCATATTAGTATTACCGTCGATGACAAAACACTGGTCGGAGAAAAAAATCAGGGGCACCCTCACCCTGAAATGAAGGGTTCCACGCTCGCGACAAGTCAGGGTTGCATGGAGTGACTGGTGTCGTCCAGCAGTCGATGGGTCCAAATCCATCGGGAAGAGACGCCGCCGCGCGGAAAATACTGCACCGTGGCACGCGCTCCCGGCGTCTGGGCTCCACAACTCTGAGAACTGGTGACAGTTCCCGAACGAAATTTATGTTAGCCAGGAAGTAGTAGCAAGAGAGAGTGGGAAATGTGGTAAGGCCGGCGTCTGGTCTTTTCATTCTGCTGTGTCAAAGCTCGCGCTGGCGAGGATGACGAGGTGACGAGGTGCGACAGCCATGGCCTACCCTGTACGGGTACGAGTGGCGGTCCAGAAAATGTCATCCAATATTATGACAGCATATAATAATAAAATATATAATAATGGGGAGAAGTCGCGTTACTCTCATCTCGAAATAATTCCTTACATGAAAAAGGAGTGGAAACTGTTGACATATGCACCCATTTGCAGGTCGACACCATCTCTGTCATGACCTATGTACGCAGTACTCGTACTAACACATCTGTCTCTAGATAGTCCTATATCAGTGGTACGTTTCTACATCACACGGGTACTAGCTGTCCCGTATGCTGTATGATATGAACACTAGCTGTCAGCTGTCAGTGTTACACACACACCAACAGCAGCACTGCCCATAGCAATGATAGCACCACTTAGCACAGTTGTGAGGCTTCCCCAGTCTAGCAGAGGGGCAGACTATATATACCCACATGAACGTGGGTCATGTAACCATTCCCTTTCTCATTTTCACCTTTTCAGTCTCAGTCACCCTTGCACCTTCTATAGGTTATGGGCCCTCACACGAAGTAACTCAGCTAATTTGTCGAGCATCATCAGTGTACTATTAGCTTAGTTAGGCTTCCAAATCAACACAGAACAGTGTGCTGATCGACAACAACAAGGGTAATAAATAAGAAGGAAAGGTTCACCATTGAATACTACTCTCAATCATTTTTTTTTCACTTGTTGCGACCGAATCGTAAAGTCAACAGTGATAGTCTATCGCACATTTATATTTTCATTTGCAGAACAGCACCACCTCCACATTCAACAACAACATTTGCATTTGAATTTTGTTCGAAAAAACCCAACTTTCATGTTGCTTACTGCGCTCGAGCCGTAAAGTCAGTAGGTAGCAATAGTACCTCAAAACTTATTGATCACTTGTTGCAACAATATCAGCATTTCAAGCAAGCGACAATATATTTTGTAGACCAAACTTTCTTTCACCTGCTGCGCCTGAATCGTAAAGTCAGCGGTGATATTTTCTGGAATTTCTTTATCGATAGCCTTCGACAAATAGTGCCGCAAGCATCGACAACTCCCCCCCCCCCCCCCCCCCATTTTTTTTCCACCACCAATTATCAGTATCACAAACGCTGACACTCACTAACTTTACCCCCAAGAACTACGATGTCTTCCCCTTCGTCTCCTACACAGGAGAACAAACAAGATCTCATATTGTCAGCCCTCATGGAGTACGTCACCATGTCAGCTAATATTACTTCACAGAAAATGATTGATGCCAACAAAACCCCTAAGCTACCAGGAAAACCTACTTGGTCAGACATGATAGCTTGGGTACATGCATTCAAGGACTTCGCGCGCTCTTACAAATTTGATGCAGCTCTTTCGGGAAAAGGAACGCCACGAAATCAACGTGACTTATTTCACTGCCTATCTACATCTGTTCGACAGTGTAAGGCAGCTTACACTGAGATAGAGCTGGCACTACCTCTCGACGTTTTGGATGACGACACTACCTCCGAGACACAACATGGGACCCAAGCATGGCGCAACATTATCACATGGATTAAACTGGAAGAAAACAGAGCGGCTTGCTTGGCTAGCACAGTCCTAATGTCCAAGCAGCTACCATCACAGCATATCATTGAGTTCATCAACACCAAAAATGCAGCGTGGCGCACCTTAACTCGACTGGGTAGGGGCTGTAGCGATCAAGCCTTTGTTGATCATCATGTTCTTCCACACATTGATGGGGGCGCTTATCCCAACCTTCGGATATTCCTCAAGCGCCACCGTCGCCAGCACCCGGATGAGCCATGGGCAACGGTGCGTGAACTTATCGTCGAGGATCCTGCTGCTGAACGTGATGACCATGATGAAGCGACTCTTCCTATCACAGCATTTGTTACATCATCAGCACCACAAGCCGGGCAAACGTCAAGACAACGTCGTTCAGGGAGAGATGCGTGTGAAAGGTGTGGGAGATTCAATCACAACCAATCACGATGCTGGCAGCATAAACACATTGATGGCAAGACCTTGTCAGACCCACCTCCGATGACGCGTCCAGGGAATCAAGCTCAGTCCAACACGGTGAGCAATCTTCAGAAGACTCGAAACTGGCGAGAAGACAAATCCCATGCGGCTGCATCAGAACCAAGAGTTATGTTCGCAGCGGGTCACCCGGTAGGTCATGTTGCTTATGCAGACTTTAGCTTTTCCATGACCACACCTCTCCTGCGTGACACAACATCACCGACTGCAGGATTTGAGTCTCCACCGATGATCTTCCATGTACCACATGAGGAGAACAAGCATGAGGCCACCTTTGAACCAGCTTTTGAATATCTACCAACGGTACTATCAGCCCTACATCTACCTAAGGATGATATTTTAGCGCGGGCATGCACATCCCGACAGGATCTCTTGTGCTCAACAGACAAGGAGATATCATTAACGTCAACTCAGATGGTGGCTGAAGACGCAGCTACCAGTGATCAATTGGCAGAATTCTATATTTCAGATACGAACGAGGAGACTATTTTAATTTCGGCTCAGATGGTGGCACAAGACGCACCTACCAGTGGTCAGTCAGCAGAATTCTATGTTTCAGATACGAACGAGGAGACTACATTACCTTCGGCTCACATGGTGGCACAAGACGCAGCTACCAGTGGTCAGTCAGCAGAATTTTATATTTTCGATACGAACGAGGAGACTACATTAATTTCGGCTCAGATGGTGGCACAAGACGCAGCTACCAGTGGTCAGTCAGCAGAATTCTAAGTTTCAGATACGAACGAGGAGACTACATTACCTTCGGCTCACATGGTGGCACAAGACGCAGCTACCAGTGGTCAGTCAGCAGAATTTTATATTTCAGATACGAACGAGGAGACTAATTTAACTTCGGCTCAGATGGTGGCACAAGACGCAGCTACCAGTGGTCAGTCCGCAGAATTTTATATTTCAGATACGAACGAGGAGACTACTTTAATTTCGGCTCAGATGGTGGCACAAGACGCAGCTACCAGTGGTCAGTCAGCAGAATTTTATATTTCAGATACGAACGAGGAGACTAATTTAACTTCGGCTCAGATGGTGGCACAAGACGCAGCTACCAGTGGTCAGTCCGCAGAATTTTATATTTCAGATACGAACGAGGAGACTACTTTAATTTCGGCTCAGATGGTGGCACAAGACGCAGCTACCAGTGGTCAGTCAGCAGAATTTTATATTTTCGATACGAACGAGGAGACTATTTTAATTTCGGCTCAGATGGTGGCACAAGACGCAGCTACCAGTGGTCAGTCAGCAGAATTCTATGTTTCAGATACGAACGAGGAGACTAATTTAACTTCGGCTCAGATGGTGGCACAAGACGCAGCTACCAGTGGTCAGTCAGCAGAATTTTATATTTCAGATACGAACGAGGAGACTAATTTAACTTCGGCTCACATGGTGGCACAAGACGCAGCTACCAGTGGTCTGTCAGCAGAATTTTATATTTCAGATACGAACGAGGAGACTAATTTAACTTCGGCTCACATGGTGGCACAAGACGCAGCTACCAGTGGTCAGTCAGCAGAATTTTATATTTTCGATACGAACGAGGAGACTACTTTAATTTCGGCTTAGATGGTGGCACAAGACGCAGCTACCAGTGGTCAGTCAGCAGAATTTTATATTTTCGATACGAACGAGGAGACTAATTTAACTTCGGCTCAGATGGTGGCACAAGACGCAGCTACCAGTGGTCAGTCAGCAGAATTTTATATTTCAGATACGAACGAGGAGACTACTTTAACTTCGGCTCAGATGGTGGCACAAGACGCAGCTACCAGTGGTCTGTCAGCAGAATTATATGTTTTCGATACGAACGAGGAGACTAATTTTATTTCGGCTCAGATGGTGGCACAAGACGCAGCTACCAGTGGTCAGTCAGCAGAATTCTATATTTCAGATACGAACGAGGAGTCTACATTAACTTCGGCTCACATGGTGGCACAAGACACAACTGCCAGTGACAAGACACCAGACTTTTATTTTTCAGACGCAAACGAGGAGACGACTGCATTACTACGTTGGAGGAATGATGATGGGATATCATTTTTTGAAGGGAGTGCTTTGTCGTCTGTCAAGCACACCTTACCGTGGCTTCAGAGTAGTCCTTTCTTCATTTGGATTCCCAGCCACACAGTCCTCTTCTTCTGGTTTCTTCACTTAGCGCAACACTTCTCGTCATCGGGCAGCGCGCGCCGCAATTTTGGACAGCGATTCTATTCAGCCAACCTTGTGTTTTGTAACCTTCAGAATCATTTTTCAGACAACATTGGAGCGTTCAGCGAGTCAGCTGCTTCCTATATGCCTCAGCCAGCTATTCATGCAACTACCCTTGGCCTTTTATCTTTAACAACCTTTGGAGCAGGCTGTTGCTCTCTGTCAGCCTACCTTCTGCGCAGCTACTTCTTGCGATATTTACTCTCCAGCGTTCCCACTCTTCCCAGTGTGGTTCCTTGGCCGTACATTGTACCTCTTGGTATCCAGCTATGTTATCAGCAGTCTGCGCTCAACTGCCTACACCGTCATATTTTATGGCTGTCAGTGATTATATGCGAACTGCATCTTGCAAATCTTGGGCAACTTATGGATGACAACTTTACAACTTTGATGGTGTCCCGTGCCTTATCAATGGCCGTGGGTTTAGTGCGGACCCTTGTGGAACCCATCGTCATGTTCGTTGCCAGCCTGCTGGGGGCGCCCACCGATCGTACTTTTTCAGACTTTCAGCATGCTAAGTTTCGGCGCCGTGCGAATTCTATTGAGGGCATTCGGGATCAAGATTACATGATGGCCTCTCACCGACTGATTTCAACTTACTTGAGCCAGTGTTTCGTCAATCTTATGGCTAAATGTGATTGGATAGATCCCTTACGTGAAGATGCTTGGTCTCAGCCTGACCTGCATTGGCTGTGGGGGCGTGTTGACATATGCACCCATTTGCAGGTCGACACCATCTCTGTCATGACCTATGTACGCAGTACTCGTACTAACACATCTGTCTCTAGATAGTCCTATATCAGTGGTACGTTTCTACATCACACGGGTACTAGCTGTCCCGTATGCTGTATGATATGAACACTAGCTGTCAGCTGTCAGTGTTACACACACACCAACAGCAGCACTGCCCATAGCAATGATAGCACCACTTAGCACAGTTGTGAGGCTTCCCCAGTCTAGCAGAGGGGCAGACTATATATACCCACATGAACGTGGGTCATGTAACCATTCCCTTTCTCATTTTCACCTTTTCAGTCTCAGTCACCCTTGCACCTTCTATAGAAACCACAAAGCAAAAATGAATGAAATATATGGGAGGAGGAAAAACCTGTCCGTGCTCATCTCGTTTTCCTGTAATCCAGTTATTTTAGGAAAAACCTGGAGTTATTGCTGTTCCGAATTATATCACTGATTCATTCGCAATTTAAGGCCGGTTATTAGATGAACTTGGCCACCATCCGCGAAAGATGAGTTATTCATTCGCAATGCTCATCTTGTTCTTCTTGTGAAAAATAAATTGCTTACAAGAAAAAGCAGTGGAGGCCACCAAGCAAAAAAGAAGAAAGGAGGGAAAAAAAAATTAAGCCCGAGGAACAGGAAGGCATGCCACAGCACCAGCACTGCCCTCCTGAAAAGCGTCGCGGAGATAAGAACCCAGAGTGCCATGAAGAGCAGCAGAAAGACGTTGCATGAATTCACGTCGCACATCCCCCAAGAAACGCCGAAACGGAAGAGAAGTAGATCGACGAACAAAATGCAGCATACGGACATAACTGTCAGAGCGCAAGGAACGAGAGTCAGCGGCCCCCATGCTAGGGAAGCGACGAACAACCACCAAAATAGCCAAGCGATCGACCAACTCAGCCGCCATCGGCGCCAACCGGCCCCCATCCTCCATGGCGAAGGGATAATAGTCATGGACCGACTGAACCGAAGGCGTGCCAAGCAAAGCGGAAGTGCGGAGGTCCGCATCAAGTTTGCCTTGCTGAGCTCCCAATGCAAGGCTGCCAGGGAGTGGAAGGCGAGCAGCTATACGAGGAACGTTGGTGTTCGTGCGAGCACTTGTAACCGTCACATCAACAACAAGATGACGGTGCGGAGCCATGAAGTCTAACCAAACCACATCCCCAGGACGATCACGTGAAGCTCCCGACCGAATA
This sequence comes from Tetraselmis chui, assembly GCA_026401115.1. Lineage (NCBI taxonomy): Eukaryota > Viridiplantae > Chlorophyta > Chlorodendrophyceae > Chlorodendrales > Chlorodendraceae > Tetraselmis > Tetraselmis chui. The sequence goes on from JAPMLY010001660.1 coordinate 31,922, forward strand.
CGGCGGACCTCCAACCGCAAGTCCCGGCCCTTAGTAGCCCCCGCTTCAAGCATGAACTCTTCAAGCACGCGGACAATACGGTCGTGGAGTTGAATGATATACCAAGAGCACGGGCACCGGGGGATATGGTCCATGAGCATAGCGGCTGTTGAGCGCTCACCCGACATAAAGATGCTCGATACCGTCGACGAAGATCCATACCCGCGAGATTCTGAAGGGGCCTCATTGCGCCGAGGGTATTTTCGAACATGAGTGGCGCGCTCCGCAGTCAAGCCAAGCACCCGGTGGGCTGCCATCGTATAGCAATCGGATGGCACCTTGAAACTGGACTCATGTGAAACGAAAAAGAGAGCCAAAGCCCCGCGATCCGTACCCGAAATCACCCTCATATAGTCCGGTGGGGAAGGTCTGCAGAACGCCAAGAGGTCAAGGTAGGCCCGGGCACGAAGAATGCGCGAAATTCCAAGTTGAATGTGGCCCCCGGAATCTCCCAAGCGAGTGAGAGCATCGGGAGTCGGAAGTTGTAGGCTAGTCACTTGGGTAGCGGGTGCCACCGCATTGTTGACCGTAGATACCACCAACTCGACATCGGGCCCGGCATAATCAGAAAGGTTTTGATTCAGTGTGTTAGTCAACACCACAAGCTCCGATTCCAAAAACCCGCTCATAGTGGAGATAGAGTCGTACGAATTGCGCAATTGGACCGCCCACGGTAAAGTAGAAGTGGCAACATTCAGTAGTTCCTGTCGGATGAGACCGTACAAAGGACCTAGCGACACGGACTCGTAATCCGTAATCAGGTTGGCGAGGGTCGCAGTGAGTGAAGCATAGTGAGCAAGATCGGCGTCGAGCTCGAGGGACGGTACATTAAGCCCCCCAAACTCCGCACGGAGGGAGAGCTGTCGTTTTGTTCTTCTTGTAACCAAAAAGATTCATTCGCAATTCCGAACCCAGTCGCATTTTAGAATTAATATAATTTTTTACAAGAAAATCAGTGGAGGCCACCAAGCAAAAAGAAGAAAAGAGGAAAAAACCTATAAGCCCAAGGAACAGGAAGGCATGCCACAGCGTCCGCACTGCCCTCAATCGCATTTTAGCAAAATATGTTTGTCCAGATCAAACTAAAAAAGTCAATATTTCTTATTACACGAAAAGGCAGTGGAAACCAACAAGCAAAAGAAGGAAAAATCAAGGAGGGAAAACCCCCCTCAAAGAAATCGAAATCATATTTACCCGTACAATGTGCAAAAATACCTTACACGAAAAAGTAGTGGAAACCACCAAGCAAAAAGGAAAAATCAAGGAGGGAAAACCCCTCACATGCCCAAGCATAAGGAACAAAGAGGTATGACACAGCATCGGCACTGCTTTTTCTTGCTTAAAGGAACATTTACATTTACAATGTCACAGCAATATTCAAAACGAACACAACATATTGATGGTACAAGTGCCAATACAAAATGGTCTAAGTGGCGGCCAAGTCGGCGACCAAGCAATTTGACTCAGTCCGGCTCACCCGTCGCAAGTCTCCGCCAAGGCAAAGTTCGTTATTGGATGACTTGCTATCGCCCTAAGTATTCGGTCGATCTCGTAACTTCCTTGTCGGGCGGCATTTGCTTTTGTAGTGGGAGTCGCATCTGAAAAAACAAAGTCTTACTCTCCTAGTGTCTTTTGGAAAGGCATCGGGATTCGGGCCTAGGTGTGAAGTGGGCAAACGCTAGGACCTAGCGGTGGGAGCGGCTTGTGGGACCTTGGTCAAGATCTTACAGGCGGGGTTCGTTGTTGCCAATGCTTTGGCTTTGTGTGTGTGTGTGTGGGGGGGGGGGGGGGGGGGGGGGTGCCGCGGCTGCACGGTGAGTCGGGGGGTTACGGGGATGGGTGAAGGGTGAAAGGACCTTGACCCCGCGGTATCGGGGACAATTGTAAGTGACGCTACTTAATTATTAGTGACAAATACCTAATGTAGGCTATTATAGATGTGCTTAGTACATGTCTAGATCAAACACAACGGTATACAATTTCGTTTCGTTACATAATTGTCGCTAGGCTACTCCTCACCACTTCCTTTGTCCCGACACAAAGCCTCGGGTTCGTTGTCTCTTTGAATGGCCTTTTGTGTGAATGTGAATGTAGCTACGTATACGTTAGATACCTTCCATGTTGAACGTGTATGCACGGCTCGACATGGAGGGTTGATTGGGAATAAGACGTTTGCCGCCATTCGCCAGTGGTACCAACAGTTTGAGTGGCCGTGGCGCGGTTCAAGTGCCTTGGTACGCCAAGGCACTTGAATCGATATATAAGTATTAAGCGCGATATATACGGTCAAATTGTTTTGAACTCAGAGGTTTACAAAACTTACTTTGTTGAACCGTACAAGCACGTTCAGTATGGAAGGTAACTAACGCATACGTAGTTACAACCACATTCACGCAAATAGGACAGTCACAGAGACAACCAGCCCGAGGCGTAATGTCGGGACAACAGAAGTGTGAGAGTTGTAGCCTAGCGACAGCTCTGTACCGAATCAAAAAGAGTGTCGGCATGTCCGATCTAGACATGTACTAATCATATCTAGAATAGCTTACAATAGCTATCTGCAACTAATAACTAGAAGGTAATATTTACAACATACTTACATGTATAACAAGACGTACACCCTAGCGGTAAAGCGTTACTATGATAGCGGTGCGCCTTACCCAAACCTCGAGGTAAGCCTCGAGGATTGGGGTGGGAACGCCTCGCGCAACGCCTAAAGCCTTGCCGCCAACAACACTAGCCATCGACGACCCCTAAGCCGGAGCAACCCCAAAGCACTAGCACTCTTTGCTTTGCGCTCGCCCATCTCGCCCGCGCAATTGCATTCTCGACTCTTGTAGTCGAGCAAGGTGACAGTTTACATCGTCTCATGCGCACTAGTGCGTCACGAGTAACTTCCCTACGTTCTCCGTCGGCGTTTACCAACATGCAACCTGAGCAGTCGACATCCGCTCCATGAGCCGACGCTATGCCGCTTGCCGTCGAACGTTGCACAGCATAACATTTTTGAATCGCAGGTTTGGCGCTCGCGAACTCCGGATTTCTGAGCAGATTTAGGCGTCTAACGCTGCCTTCAGAGTTTATGCACAGCTCTAGAGTTTAACATGCCCAGTTGTGTCTCCGAATCAACAACTATTCAATGCCCCCAACGATACCCCTACGTCTGAGGGTGGAATAAAGGCGGCCCACGAGCAACCTATCAATTTGTTGGACGACGATCCCGATTTTCACAAGCACGAATTCTACGACTTCGCCGCCTACGGCAAAGTCATTCTTGCCGGCTTTGAGCGCCCACCGCTCGACGTGGAAGAGCCACGCCTCGGGACGTTGAAGGACGACACTGCGCGCTTCCTAAGCGTTAAGAAATCACAAGCGGGGTACGACGAGTACTTCCACATTGCAATGCCTTCTTCGACAGCTGCGCCAACACGGCGATTAGCAACGGGCTTGACGCACTGCCGAACGTACCTCCTTTATCGCCAGAACATGCAGCTGCAGTTTCCCTCATCTAAGCGGGCCATCGCACCCACGCAGCGACGGGGGAGGCCGCCCGTACTCGAATGGGCTTCCTCCGCCTCACCAAGGGCGGGCAAGCGAGCTCGGACTCGGACTTCGTGCTCGCCGAGCTCGCTCACGAGCGTTTCTGCCGACCACGCCCTACCGCAGTCTCCGTCGCACTTGACTTCTCCCGGTGGTACTCAAAGTTAGCAAGCTAACCCGCCCTACGATCGCGCTCACCAAGGTCGTATCCACCACCACAACTAACGAAATTATCGAGGAGGCTTATTGGCGCTGGGAAGTCAAGCTACTCCCCGACAACGTTGGTATATGCTCCTAGCTCAATCTCCTCGCACCCAAGACACCCGACGGACGTCGTAACCCCCCCCCCCCCAGCCCCATAATACCGACACATTACTCATCCGCCTCAATCTCAAACATGTAGCCAAGCAAGTTCTCCTTCGCCAAACCCAGTCCCACGACCACAGCCGGGTCCTAACATACCACGAAGGCAACCCCTGCGAGACCTCTATTCAAGCTCCCTCCCCTCCTTGAACGACGCCGAGAAAGGGGGACATCCCATTTGGCTATCCGGCCCCGAACTCCAAGGCCTTAAGAACTACCAAACCAAAGACCTTCTCAACTCCGCTCTGGCACACCTTTGGGACGACATCAGCGCCCAACTTCCAAACGTTGTGAAAACCCTCTACGCTACGATATACGAGGCATGGAAAGAGTAGGGGGCCAATGACACCTCCCTTCCCTAGCCCATTGGTCTTTCTTCCCCGCGGACCTGTCTTGCAAGCATTCGAACTGCGAGACGTCTACAAGCCTCCCCGACCTAGCCCGGTGGCCCGACTCGAACTCGTGTCGGCACATTACGGTCACTGCTTGATCGACGCCTTGAAAAATACAGTTCTAACCTTCCCTATAAGGGATATATTCACCTACTTTATAGTGAGCGATAGGGCCCTCCACCGCAAAACGCTATCATACTACACCCGCACATTTCTTCGACGGTTTTACACATTGGGGCTCGACTGCCGTATGGTTGAACTCTCCGACTTCACAGATTTTATCCTGTCCCCGGTAGACTAGATGGCTACAACAATCACCGATTCCCTCAACTACCACCTTGGCACAGCAAGAGGCAGAACCTGACTACACGCTCTGCGCTCCACTCTGAGAGCAACATAGATCGACGTTGCTAGCTTCTCTACGGAGGCAACCCTCACCGCCGACGGTCCCGACGGAGTCGGAGCTATTGCTATGGGTAATGAGGCCGCCACCTTTACCGACACCCGAAAGGTGGTCCTCAGCCTCACCACCCCACTTCTCCTCCTCTACGCCACTACCCTCTAGATATGTAATCTAGTCAATAACCTAGATACGTAATATAATATGTAATATAGTAGTGAATGGATCACTGTATATATTTGATGCCCGACCCGATCAACCCCGGTTTCTTGGAGTCTATCGCGTACCCGAGCCCACGCTAGAGGAGGGAGGAAGTCTTCCCCCCCAAGCCTATTCCACATACCCACGCCCCCCTTGACCGCACTGACCTCGAGAACGGCATCGTCGAGGCCGCTACATGGACCTCCAACGGCCTTTCCCTACCCAAAAAAACGCGCCCCACGCGCCACCACAATATAATTGAACGCCATAATATCGTCTTTGCTACGGTTGCTCTCTACGCTCACGGTGCGAGTCTTGAGTTGTACTAATATTGTAGTCGTAGGAGGGTCGACGCGAGGCGTTGGCGTATCCTTCAGTATCTAAGAATTGTAACAATCCGCGTACCAATATATACACTCTTGCACTAGGGTGCACAAACATGGACACGTCGCCTCCTCCGCCGAGTGCATTTTCTGGCACGTCCGGGTTAGCCATGTTCATCTTATCTTCCCCACTTGTAATTACACCGCCTATTAAAGTTGCAGTTGAAGTCTAAGTGCTTCATTCGCGCTTTTACTCCCGTTTCCGTTGATTCCGGCGATTCCGGTCTTTTAAAGTCAATAAGTACGGTCTTCAAGATCTTCATGTACTTTGTGCGCAACCAATAGTCGCCATGCTCCAACGGAGAATAACCCCAAGGCTTGGCCATTGATTGCCAAAAGTTAGTTGCCAAATCCGTGTTCTTCCCCAGACACACATCCGTGTGTAACTTTACCAACTGGACCTGGATCCTTGTCGGACGACCTTGTGGACTATAAAATGCAAACTTTGCGTTCACGCTCTCAAGAAATGACTTCGACCCCGGAAAGTGTCCGCTGATCGAGTGAGCCCAGAACTGTAATTCTGATTGCCCAAGTACATCGGATACCACGTTGACGTCTTGTTCACCGTAGTTGCCCTACCCGTAGATTCGTGATTCGTTATCCTTGCCGTCGATGTCGTGCTTGTTGCGTGATGCCACTGCGCTACTGCGTTGTCGCTCGCGTTGTTAAACTTGAGTACCATGCGACCACACGGAAACACATGTTGGTCCGCTATGGAAGGAGGCTCTGACGTCACGTCGAACACGTGCTATGGGTGCTCCAAGTTGTCCGTAAAGTTCTTGGAAACCAATGGGATGTTGCCCTCTCCACGGTACCATGGACCGTAATCACGCATACAAAACGTACTGTTGCGATGAAGCGTGTTCCGAAGCAATGCACGGCTACGACGCCGAGTTGTTATCTTCTTCCCATATCGAGCCCTAACTCGTTGATAGTCATTCTCTGACTGAGGCACATACTTGTAATTGCGCCGGTTGTTGTTAGTAGTAGTGCGACTGCGACAAGAACTTGACGACGCCCCTGTCGCTGCACAAAACTTCTTATAGATCCCTACATCGGTCTTTCCTTAAGTTGCCCCGGTTCGGGCAGATGAATACATACGGCTAGCGATGGATTGCCCACTACGCTTTCCCGTGGTCTGCTGGAGTCGGCGACGCTAATATTGGCGAGGCATGGGAGGTATACTCTTACACACATGTTGCTCTCTTCGCTCACGGAGGCTCGGCAAAACAAGCCACCCCGGTTGATCGCTCGTCTTACCTCGCCCGGGCTATACAAAGACTACTCCACCTCAAGACCACACCCCGTAACCGCCCGGACGCGCACCATGCGGACAACACATCACAGCCTACCGACACCACCGACGCTGCCGACACTGCCGACCCGCCCCCAATATTTTCCCTCTACGGCAGAACAAGAAAACGGCCTCCTAAGCGATATGGAGGAGGACACATACCCTACTCACACACACCTCGAAGTCCCGTGGCAATTCGTCCGAACTTCTAAGTACCCCCAACAACCTCACCTGAGATAGAGGGTTACGGAGAACATATTCTCTCCATGCGCTTCGCGCTCCGAACAATCTCCCCCACTTCCCGCCACGAAGTTGCAGAAGATTACGCGGCTTTGCTGACCGAAGACCCCCTACTGCTCCTTTCGCACGGCGGAAAAATGCCCGGCCCATACCCCGACGCTCGAAGCTCCCCTCTCCCTCGCCCAAGAGCCTCAATACTCCAACGCTCTCGTCCTCCTCCACCTGAATCCGCCGCGGCGGACGTCTCTTTGACCGATATACCCCGTCGATCCACACCCGCTCAGCCCACGGCATTTGCCCACTCAGCAAGGGGACGCCTAGAATAATCATCCGCGCCTCGATAACCTCACCCCGGTAGGAATAGCAACGGTGTGACGTCTAAGATTGCACCTGCAACCAATAGAGGGTGAAGGAAGAGCGGGGGACTAGGAGGCCATTCCCCTAGTAGCAATGCGATCGGAGTTTGCGATAGAACTTTTTCTGTTGTGACGGGGGATTATGTGGATTGTATAATGGGACTTCTCCGCTGAGTATTATGTAATGTAGTGTTTTTCATACTTAGGCTCTACCGGAGTTTGATTACACTCCTATGTACGGTTTTACTCTATAGGAGTACATGGGTTTAGGGATGTCGGCATAAATTTTGTTTTCTTAGTCCTAGATGGCATAAGCAAGAAGTCTCTTAGACAACACCCGCACATCGCGATAGAAGGCCATGGATACGAAACTACGCACCATGTTAGGGACCGACCTCGTCGGGACAACAACGCTCAACCTCCTCAACAACTCTCTAGCGCCTACCACGTACGCGAACTACGATTGTTGGGTTAACACCAACACCTAAACTAAAACACACCCAAACCTATACCGATAAAGATAGCAATGTCATTTCCCGACCACTTACTCATTATTTACCAATAACTTCAGCCCTACCTCAACATGTACCAATAGTACCGGTCCGATACAATCAATACTAATGCCAACTGCATCCACATGCCTCAAATTGACCAAGTTGTAAGGTGCTACTTTTGTTAGACTAAGTTCGCAACCTTGGGCCAATTGTATATCCTAATCTCTAGATCTAATTATACAGCGTAGAGAGAATTGATAAGATTGTCTTTAGGAACAAAGTTACTAACTTACTGTGTGAGTGTGGCGTTAATTTCGTCGGCAATGGTCTCGGTTCACTCCCACGGCCAGTTTATCCTCGCCATTAGATATCCACGCCTCTGGTGTTCTAACAACAACCTTGGTAAGAATCATTAGCTTGTGCTGCCGCTCCCTACTCGAAAATCGAAAGTGCGTCCCAGTGCCGTAATTGAATGCGCGTATTACGGGGCTAGCACATCGTTGAACGATACACGGAACGCCGCGAATTACGTGTGTACCGGGCGACACGTCGGACTTACGTCATATTGTACGGGTATTATTCGAAAAATGTCTCATAACAATGTTTTTCAAGATTGAACGCCATGAGAAAAGCTGAACGGCATACGGAACATTATCGCTACTAATACATACGTGCAACAGTATATGAGCATATTTCCCGCGTGCCCAATCTCAACTCAAGTGCGACATAGCACTCGCCCGGAGATTAATCCCACCACGTCACGCGCTTACCTCGCGCTGTCTATTATCGCTGAAAAAGAAAAGCACAGTATGGCCATATCTTTGCGGAGGGCGGGAGATGAGGTTATTGTGTTACAGCCTTAGCTTTATGAGAAGCGAAGACGCCATCACCGCACGAGAAAGTTGTAAAGCATTGAAAACGAACACAAAGATAGCCGCCCGGAGCGCGCCCAGGGTCGCCGATACGTCCATAGTTGTACCCACACGACTCGGCAAGGCTACCACCCGTGAGGCTGACGGGAGTTTTGTTGCCTCAATATCCTAGTGGATGGCGAATAATTCGCAACGGCGACTATGGCGGGGCAAGTGGTGAGGCCTTAGAAAACCAGGGGATTAGCACGCCATTGCCTCACCACGTGCCCCGCCACAGTCGCCGTTGCGCGTATTTTTAAGTTCCTATCTTCGCGATGCTTTTGCAGGAGGGCAGTGCCTATACTGTGTCTTGCATGGCGCTTAGGCCTGCGGGTATTTTTCCTCCTTTTTCCCTTCATCTGATTGGCGGTGCTTTACAGTTTCCAGTGCTTCTTCTTGTAAGAAGTTTGACTTTTTTATATTCTGGTACCCGTGGCTCCCGCCGCCTTCTGGATATTTCGTTACTGCGTGCAGCGACGTGGCACCACATGCACCGCGACAGCCGGTGACTGTATTATTCTACATGTACGGGTATAACACTATCGTTCCAAATAAACTTGTTCTGGCCCTCCAAATTAACGATTTCTTACAAGAAAAAGCTGTGGAGGCCACCAAGCAAAAAGAAGAAAAAAGGAAAAAATCTAAGCCCGAGAAACAGGAAGGCATGCCACCGCATCAGCACTGCCCTCCTTAAAAGCGTCGCAGAGATAGGAACCCAGAGTGCCATGAAGAGCAGCAGAAAGACGTTGCATGAATTCACGTCGCACATCCCCCCAAAAACGCCGAAACGGAACATGCGTAGATCGACGAATAAAATGTTGCATACGGACATAACTGTCATAGCGCAAGGAGCGAGAGTCATCGGCACATCTAAATTAAAAGGGTTGAATATAAGCTTCGCATTCTTCCGCCGTTTTTATTAGCGGGATCCAACCCTTGGGTAACGACGAGAAACAATTTTCCTCTGTATACCGCGGGTGGTTTCCACTTCTTTTTTATTTCTTTTAAGAAACTGTCTTTAGTTACTCTATACCGCTGGCGGCACCATCGTAGCCATGTGGAAAGTAACGAATCCGCTCGCATATTTGCGCAGTACTTTGTCTTGTACTACGTAGCGATACATAGTACTTAGCGACAAACCCAACCGTATCATTGCTACTCTAAACATATTGGAGTACATCATTATCAGTACATGTACGTTCATAGTTGTCGGTTATATGTGAACGTTATCTGTGAATATGTATAGGCAAGCGTCATATCATGTGGGCTGTTGTGCACTCTCTCTGTAACCATCACACACAACGCCTCGGAGCATGCTCCAACCGACTCACCCTTGCATTCACCTATGCTCCGATAGTAGGTCATGGGCCCTCATACGGTTTATTAAGCCTCACACACGCAACCAACGCGGTGATAAAGTAAAAGAAAAGGAAGGTGTGAAAACTGAAACACGCGTTTTAGGCACGTCTGAACGGAAGCATCCGCCACCGACGGCGCCCGTCCTTGAACAACGGTCGACCGACCCACACATAAACCTCTGGATCAACTTCCGGTAAAGAACCTGTCGTTCCCCCCACTACTATGTACTCTACACTGGCTAGTACACGCTTTGAGACTGTAGAGCTAATAGATACATATATAGAACGGTCCCGAGCGACCACGCACGAGCTAATTATGTCATAATTTCAGCAGCTTAGTGCCAATCCAGGGCCGCATCGCGGGCAGCCACCGCCGCTGACACCGGCTAACGATGGCACACATAGTCTAGACGACCGTAATACTACCCATGTTCACGATGTTAGCCCCTATCCATTCGACAACGCACCGCCGTCACGACCCAGCCAGTTTGACGAAAGTAGCTTTAGTTGGTCTCTGCGTACACATGGACCCACTTTCACGGCTGACAACCAGCTTTAGGACTTCCGTAGAGAGCAAATTAATTTCTTGCGAGCAGTTATTAACCTTGCTCCTCCTGAGTTGCTAGAGGGGGCACCACCACCTGACGTTGTTGTTAACACATCTTATTATCGCTACCTATGTGTCGTCGAATAAAATAAAATTTTCAGCTATCTATGTGTCGTTATGAAACACCCCACTGCGGCTATGGCCTTTTCCAACATTCAGCGTGATCCCTCTTTTCGAACACGAGTGTCGCCATGCTCATATGCTTGGCGTGCGCTCATTGATTTATTTGATCAGAGGGGCATTGGCTAAACAATTAGCTTGCTTACAAAATTAATGGAACCTCAAGGAGACAGAGAAAACATCGACGCTTACTTACTACAACGTATGCTACACTTTTACTAAGACATTAATGAAGACGAACAAATGGTTATTGAAAAGCTCTTGGTTGCTGCTACTCTTCATGACCTTAACATCAAGCTCTCTAGCGCACGTGCCAACATTCTTGTTGTCCTAGACGCTAGACAAAATGGTCAAGCAACAACATCGGTGCCGTTTTCCCAGCTATGTACAATGCTCATCCAGCATAACTCCCACACCTCATTCCTTTGCCACCAACCGGCCACACCAAGCCATGGGTTGTATGACCCCAACGCATTTAATTCTGCTGTTGAGGCCGCGGTTGAGGAAGCATTAGCTGCGCGCACGGACAACTCTTCGCCCAAGAGGGGGCCTCACCCCTGCCGCCATTGCTCTGAGGCGGGCATTCCTATGGCAGACCGGTTTCATTGGCATCAAGACTGCCCTCTACCACTGCAACCACATGAGCAACAACAACAATATGCTGCCCACCCTTCCGCCCCGCGCGGGCTAGGCCGCGGACCTCGCGGCCGGGGGGGTCATTGGGGTCGTGGAGGACGTGGGTACTCCGCCCGTGACACCTCTCATGCTCCCTCTTCTGTCTCACACACCATCATGAAAGTTCCAACCGATGAGCTCGCTTCCGCTGACTAAGCCATCATGTCATTCTTTGAATTAAATGGGGCGCCATCAATCAACATGGCTGCTGGCTTTCGTGCTGAATGGGGGCCAACCCCCGACACCACCGAACAATACGTCGTCTACCCCCCTGAGCAGCAGCTGCGCACCCTCGCCTACCACTTTCGTACATAATTCCCGATGTCAAATGACCAATGGGCTCAGCCCCCCCCCCCCCCCCCCCCCCCCCCGATGGGGATCATTTGCGCTTACCGAGGCGCTCCGTGGCCCTCCCACAACGACCTCATGACACCTTTGCCTGAACACATTGCGCTCGTTAGGGCATCCGCCCCCCTCATTGACTGGGCGGATTGGCCCCAAACGCGGTGCAACATTGCCGCTTCTCGTGGGACACCCTTGCCTGCCGGGCGCCCTCAAACTACAGCCGCTTGACTCTCGGGCATCATCCACAGCCTCACTCAACCCAACTACGGCAACCTCGTTTCCCTTCTTCCCGGCGTGGAGCACCCTCCCGACATGAACGACCACCTCCACCCTCAGATATCTGGCGTCATCCGTGTCATGCAGTCTATTCTCATTGATTCTCAACACCGGTCTTACTCCCGGTCTACCACACCCTCCCTCTCCCCTTCCGATGAACAACTTCAGCTTAGTACCATGCCGGACACAGATTTTTATGCGCACGACCCCGATGCGTCCTTTTCCTCCGGCGACTGCCCTTCTAGTGATTACCCCACTTCTGAGTATGGCTCCCCCTCCGAGTACAGCGTCTCCCTTTCTTCCACCCCCACCGCTCGCCGCTTTGTTGATGCCGGTGCCAACGTAAGCCTCGAAGCGCATCGCTCCGCCTTTCTTAAAGGCACCTACACCCGCCTTCGCAACCCCGTCCATGTCAAAGGTATGGACGTCCACATTCACGGCTATGGCCTCGTTGAACTCCATCTAGCCTACCACGATGGCCACACCCGCCGGATCCACATTAGGGTTGCTGATGCCCCCAACATGGTCCAGCGCGGCGCTCCGTGCATCGTATCTCAAGAGCACCTCCGCAAGAGGCACAACATCAGCTTCCATTACCATGCCGTTGGCCAGCCCACTGCCAATGATCAACACGGGAGCTTCATCCTCGTCATGCACAACCAACTCCCTCACCTTCAAACCCTTCCCGGTGAGTTTACTTCCCTCATTGCTTACAAGGGGTCCGGCCCCATTTCTACTGACACCACTTTGTGGCATCAACGCGTTGGTCACCCTCGCAGGGACACCATGACGCTCGCTCTCCGCAGCGCGGACATCACTAGAGCCAAGTACGACAGTCACGTTCTGCTTCTATCTTGTGAACCTTGCATTTTAGCCAAACTACACCATGCGGCTGTCAACACCCAACCATGCACCAAAGCCACAGCTTGCTTTCAAGCCTAAAGCTCTTACATATTCGGCCCGATCAAAGCGACCGAGCCGGGGGGAGCCAAATACCTGCTCGGTGTAATTGATCACTTCTCAAACTACATTTGAATCCTTGCACTTCCGTCCAAAAAGGTTGTTGTTTCTACCCTTTCCGCTCTTCTTACTGACGTCCGGAACTTGCACTCTCGCCTACATCCATATCGTGCTTTCCGATCGACCATCAAGTTCGATTGTGATCCCGATTATCTCGACGTTGCCTGTCGCACTATGGTTTCGTCCTTGGGTTTCACTGCTCAGTTCAAGGCCCCGTATACACACAACCAACTCGCCAAAATGGAGCGTCAGTGGGCTACTCTCGTGGACTCCGCCACTGCCATGATGCAACATGCCATTTGCCCTTCCAAGTATTGGGATCTTGCCTTGCGCACGGTTGTTTACCTTCGCAACATTATTCCTACACCAGCCTCCTCCGGTGGCTCGGGTGGCGTGCCCGACACTGTTCTCCATGGTACCCATGTTGACCTCTCTCACCTCAAGGTTTTCGGATGCTCAGCATACCTCCGTTTGGAAGACAAATACTGAGGCAAGCTTTCCCCAAAGGCAATTCGTTACATGTTGATTGGGTACTGCGATGGCGGTCCCAGCTATTTGCTTCTCAACCTAGCCACTGGCAAACTCGTCCGATCAATGCTTTTGTTGAATCGCAGCCCGCGCACGCTCCGGCGGCCCCGCCGGTCGCATGTGGGACATCTCAAACCTCTCCACCATTTGGTCTCGAACATGGGGGGGGGCACCCACTGCCAATCTCTCATGCGCGGGCACCACGCAGATCGCAGTTCCTACCCGTAACTCATTCTCAATCCTCGAGGATGCCCCGGTGGATATGTCCGACGACGCCGCATTATACGATGCCTCGTCGCACCACACTGCCCGTGAGTCATCTTTATGCTTTGTCGCCGCTGCCTATGCCCAACGTCTCAACAAGACAGCCAGAGTCTTCATGCAAAACAAGTCCCCCCACTCCGCTATGTCAGAGGGGGCGGCGGCCCCGATCGCAGAGTCCACGACATACCCTCCCGCGGCACACATCCCGGTACGGATTGACATCAAGCATGCATTGAGTGGCAAGTACGCCGCTGCATGGCGCAAGGCCATACGGTCGAAACTTGCGTCACTGCACAGCAAGGGGACATTCCGGATGGAAAACCTACCACTCGGACGTGACGCCATTGGCAATAAGTGGGTCTTCAAGGTGAAGACCAAACCGGATGGCTCCGTCGATCACTTCAAGGCGCGCCTAGTTGCCAAGGGATTCAGTCAACGAGCGGGAGTCGATTATTCAAAGACATTATCTCCCGTTGTTAAGCTCAACACTATGCGCACAGTCTTCGCCATCGATGCCAAGCGAGACATGCACATTCACTCCGCGAATATAGAGACGGCGTTTCTAAATGCTGACCTCCAAGAGGAGATTGACATGCGTCAGCCCAGAGGGGCAGAGGATGGGCACCTCGCGTCATGCGCTTGCTTAAGAGCATCTACGGTATAAAACAAGCGTCGCGTGAGTGGTACAAACTGCTTCACCGGACCTTATCTTCCCTTGGGCTCAAGCGAGCGACTTCCGACACTAGCCTCGACACTATGAACCATCCAATACATGGTATCTGCATTATTTTAGTGTACTTGGATGACCTTTTGATCGTCTCCGACTCACTCGAGTGGATCACATCCGCGAAGCGGGCCATCGGGGAACGATTTCGCATGACAGACTTTGATGAGGCTAAGTTCATCCTCGGAATGGACATTGTCAGGAATAGGGAGGCTGGTACCATCAGCCTATCCCAAGAACAATGTACCAAGGAGATGCTAGAAAATTACGGCATGTTGGACGGCGCATCCTCCAAGATACCCATGGTTCCCACGCGCTACCGAGATGGAGAGGTAGCATCCGACCAAAACAAAACGGCCTTGTCACCACCGGAACACGAGACTTTCCGTGCCATCCTCGGGTCGGTGAACTTCCTTTGCATGCGTACAAGACCGGACATCTTATTTTCGGTGAGCGTCATCGTCAAACAACAGACGGCTCCCACACAACTGCACATGAAGCAGCTCAAACGACTGCTCCGCTACATCAACGGAACAAGGCCAATGGGAATCACTTACGGACGGCCATCTCAGGACAACGCGGACGACATTAAAGCGTTTTCGGACTCTGATTGGGCAGCAAACCTGACTACGAGACGATCGCAGTCAGGAAAAGTAGTTATGCTCAATGATGGGGCGGTCAACTGGGCTTCCACGCAACAATAGATAGTTGCTCTCTCTACCACGGAAGTTGAGTATGTGGCAGTGAGCCGGGCCGGTCGATGTGCCGTGCACTTTCGGCAACTCATGCACGATGTCCATCAACGGCAGCGCGGCGCCACGACATTCTACGAAGACAACGAGGGAGCGTAAAACTCGCCAACAATCCTATGGCTTCGAACAATATGAAGCACATTGACATCAAGCACCACTACATTCGAGAACTCGTGGATGCAAAGACTGTCGCAGTTGTGTCGGTAGGCACATCAAACATGCTGGCGGATGGATTGACGAAAGCATTGCCGGAGCCGAAACACACCATGATCTTCAAGCGCTGCATGGGAGCGAAGTCAAGTCGAGAATAGTTGTTTACATTATTGGCTAATGATATAGAGGGGCTATTGTAGGACATCATTATCAGTACATTTTCGTTCATAGTTATCGGTTATATATGAACGTTATTTGTGAATATGTATAGCGACCTAATGTAAACAAGCACTATACAAACAATAATCATGTGGGCTATTGCGCACTCTTTTTGTAACCATCACACACAACGTCTCGGCGTTTGCTCCAGCCGACTCACCCCTGCACTCATTTGTGCTCCGATATTAATACGAGTGTTGTGCGGAAATCGTTTTTTAGGTTTTCCGTTCCGCCGACGGAACGGAATTCAGCTGAATTCCGCGGAACATTGTTCCGGGGGAACGGAACATACTTCCGGCGGAACTTAATTTAGTTCCTCCGGAACCAACCGGAATTCCGCCCCGGAATTCCGGTGTTCCGGTACCACTACTTGCCGGAACAACCGCGAAATAAACTATATTATTTTCAAAACAATTCAAGAGCGAATGAAAGCATTATCCGTACTTATACGACAGTATTTGTATTTTTGATTAAATACAAGTATTTCTGCTGCCCTTCATGGCACTTTGGCCTGGGTTCTCGTCTCCGCGACGCTTTTCAAGAGGGCAGTGCTGACGCTGTGGCATGCCTTCCTGTTCCTCGGGCTTAGGTTTGTTCCTCTTTTCTTCTTTTTGCTTGGTGGCCTCCACTGCTTTTTCTAATAAGAAATGTTTCGAATGTTTTGGATTAAATTCAAGTACCTGTACATAAGCATTGTGTAATTTACATGCAGTATATTATGTAGTTCTTGTCCGTACCTTCTTAAATTCCAGAGAAAATTCGTAGTAGTGATTTTCTCGATGAATTTTGCCTTTTCGGAGTAAAATGAATCAGTGCCTGAAGATACGAGAAAATAAAAAAAGTTTTATGGGGACTTCCGGGGAGGGGACTTCCGGTCCTTTTCGAGATGTATTCGAAAGACCGGAACGGAACTTTGTTCCGCACAACACTGCTCTAAACCGCTAGCGGTATCATCGTAACGACGCGCAGTCGTTAATAACAAGCCCACCTGATTATTTGAGTGCATACCACTAGGTGGGCCCACTAGATCGCTTTTGCATGTGTTTAGGGTGGGCGCTTTAATTAAGGAACGCCCTAGTCCCTAGCCGATGCTGCCGTTGCGTCTATGGGCGCTATTCCTAGCTCCCGTAGTAGCGGCGATGTGGCCAACCCATGGGCCTTGGCACCTACCCCAACTAGGCGCCTCAAACATTAATTTAATATAGCTTGTAATATATTGACGCCGCTAGTCGAATCATACATCTCACCCGTAAGTAAGGACCGGCACTATGCGAGTCATAAGCATTGAGGTGCGTACATTAATGGGGATACCCCGCCCTTCTAACACCGAGACGAGCGCTTCAACGGCGCGCCTACTTTTTTCAACCCTATCGCCCACGATATTTCGCATACTTGAATCCGAATTATCAACGCGCCTAAATACCTACACTCTTCCCATGAAGTCCGTTACTAGCGGCACGCATTTAATTACCCGCCACGCACAGCCGCGATGGCCATGCAATTCGATTGGGGGTAGAGTAATGACTTTCGAACAACACACCACGGCGCGTTCTTCACTGACGTGAGCACCTCTATCGGCACGCTCCGATTATTGTAGGCACACACGTTGGATTTGCGGCCAAAATTTTGCAGGCCGAAATTTGTGGATGTGCAGGTTATGCACGCCTCTATGCGTGGCTCGGTGCACGTGGTGTCGCGATAAGCCGGGAGACTACTCGACATTGGGCTTTCATCATGTTTGCACAATTGCACGAGTATCCGCCGAGTGTATTGCGCCCGGCCGCCTACAAAGCGGCTATACCGGGAATGGCATATCGTGTGCACTAGGTTTTCTTGCCAAGTGCCCGAAAATACAGCCAAGGAGCACGGGCTAGGGACCTATTGGGCTTGAGGGACGGTTGACTTGGAATGTAAGCACCCTAGCGCGCGGATCGCTGGCCTTTCAAGCTTTCGCATCGCCGGGCGTGAAATATGGCGGGGAGCTTTCAAAGTACCCGAGCACGGGCCTTGGTTTGGCATGCGGCAAATGGCACGGCACCATGCCAACATGGGGGATGAAATGGGTGACGCCGTGAATAAACGAAATATAGAGCGCTGATTGTTGAGCGTATTGGCGGAGCGGGTGTGCGGGTACCACCTGTCCAAGGGTTGCTAGCCCCGCGCGAATGTGGCAGATTTTGAAACCCTAAAAACTTTAGTTGGCTGTACGAGGGGCTGGATGGCATCGGACGGCGGATTTGACGCGAAAACCGGCCGGTGGGAGTAAAAAACATTCTTATATTTATTTGGGGGAAGGGCTTCCATTTGCAACTTAGTTTGCTCGAATCGGACACCGTACGGCAAAGTTAGGCTTTCTTAATTCTCCCAAGTTGTGGGTTTCCGGCCCCTATCCCACCCACGTCAAGCATCTTAACGGCACATGCCATCACACCCACGTGCTCCCAGCATGTTTACGGACAGCATGCTGGGATCATGAAATCCACGCGTTGTGTCGCCGATTTCGGGAGTTTTCACGAGCCAAAGTGTGGAAAATCCGAATTCCGGGGCGCCCGAATCAGGGTATGCCCCGAAATCGGGGTTGACCCGCAAACCCTAATACGTCAGTTCGTAGCCGTGACGGGCCCCATTTGTGCCCCGCTTCCCCCTTTACTTCACCGTCAACACAAGTTTCGATCCGCCTTTTCAACGAGCTAAAATACAGTTAAACCCTAGAAACCCTACATGATAAACACCCGCCCTACGCGAAAGGCCCTATTTCACTAGTAGTAACGGACTTTATGGGAAGAGTGTATACTCAAATACAATCGGTACCCGTTCCCCCCGAGCTGCCAACGGTCATCTTGTTCGCGTAGTACGACCTCGCCGGAGTGGCGGCCTAGCGCCATTACCCCGCATTTTTTTACTCCAAATCCCATACAGTGGTCCTCCGACCATTGAGAAAAAGGGACGAATATGGCATGCAAGTTATCGAGCGACAGCGCAAGACCCACGGTGTCGTCGGCGAATAATTGGCCCGGCACCCTTAACGATTGCCTAGAGTCAAGCATGTCAATGCAACCCGCCACCTCGCACCCCAATCCTTGTATCCCGTCAAATACATAATGAATAAGTATATGAAAGAGGATTGGGGATGTTAGGCACCCTTGCCGCAGTTCGCGCTCTATTAGGATGGGGTCGGATAATATGCCCGGGGCCTCTCCAGTTTTTACTTGGACAATGCTATCTCTATATAGAGCTTCAAGGAAGGATAGCCTATGTCCCGTAATCCCATTTGCCTCTAATTCAGAAAATATAAGTTCATAAGGGATAGTATCGTATGCCTTCCGTACGTCTATAAACCCAGCATACGTGGATAACCCAAGCGCATGGCGGCCGCCCGCGATGTCAAATATGCTCGCGACTTGCAAGGGGCACCCCTCCCCCGACATAAGTCCTCCTTGCCACCAACGGATTATCTTATTCGTTTGGCATACATTTTGAAGACGTTGGGTTACGACCGTCATAAGTAGTTTGGTAAGAGCCCCCATAATAATGGGAATGCCCCTATAATTATCCATGACGGTCACGTCCCCTTTTTCAGTATTGACACGATCGCGGAGCTACACCATTGCTTAAAAACACATTTCGTAGTCCATATCTTATTCATCAACTCCAATAGGGATTTGCCAAAAGGGCTATCGGGGCGTATATCGCCAATTTTCAGGTCTCCGGGGTAATGCCATCCACCTCTGAAGCTTTATTATTATCATTTAGTAACTTTAGGGCCTTCCAAAGTTTCCCTCCGGCAATGGGGTCATTAATCCCATCTAGCGCAGGGGAGGGGGGTCGGCCCCCTCGGCGGCGCTCCCATGCCTCGTGGTAAATGGTAACTGTTAAACCGCGCAAACACGTTCAATATGGAAGGTAACTAACGCATACGTAGTTACAACCACATTCGCGCAAATAGGACAGTCACAAAGACAACCAACCCGAGGCGTGGTGTCGGGACAACAGAAGTGAGAGAGTTGTAGCCTAGCAACAGCTCTGTACCGAATCAAAAAGAGTATCGGTATGTCCGATCTAGACATGTTCTAATCATATATAGAATAGCTTACAATAGCTATCTGCAACTAATAATTAGAAGGTATTATTTACAGCAATAACCCTATATGCATCCGGGTAAGGATCGCGTAAAAGCTCTCGATAGTGCCGCGCCAGCAAGCGTTAATTTTTTCCGGTTCGGTATGGAGTACTCCCGACGTCGGATCACGCATTGGTTGTTCCGCGTGGTCGCTTTGGCGTAGGATGACCCTTAGGAATAGAGTGGGCATGTTTCCGAAAACCCTGCCTACCGCCACCCTATCTAGACTCGTTAATGACCTTGTCAATGGCTCTAGCCTTTTGGCGGCGGCGGTTAGAACGGACCATGTTCTTTACCCAGAAGCGCGCAGCGATGTTCGTATCCAATGCTACGGATTGGTGAGGGCCGCGGGCCCTTTTGACACGAGGGCCCAAAAACATGCCGACGACGACCGATAGCCCCTAGGATAGAACCTTGTAGCGGGGCCCCGAGGGCCCTTACGCTTAGCGCGTAAAACCGCCCCTACCCTGCGGGTTGTATACCACACGGCTTGGACAAAAGTATTGGCGTTGGCGTCGATGGAGTCGGGCTCCCATGACATGGTCCCATCCATAGCCGCGTCACTAGGAGGGGTGAGTACCGCGAAGGGGTTAGCCGTGACGAAGTCCCGGAACGGTGTCGGCCACTCATAAGGGGGAATCACCCGAGCCTATTTAGGGATGGATCGGGCAGACATGCGTTCGAGCAGGGGAGGGGGGCGGTGATGTTCGAACAAATCACCCACAATGCGAGGGAAGCGAAGACATGGAAGTGGTCGGAGATGTCCCATGAATAGTCGACAAAGACATAGTGTGGGAAGGAAAGGGAAGGGCCCATGATGGCGGGGCAGACTACGAAGTGATCGATCACCCGGTATTTGCCCCTCCGGCATGTACCACGCACGCGCGCCGAAGCGTCTCGCGGCCAAACTGTTTTTGCATATGGTACACACCGCCAACACCGCAACACAACATCCAACTCTCCTTCATCGAGATTCCAATCCCCTCCCACGACGACGGTATCCCTAGGAATTTTTCGCGAAGTTGCGCCAACTCCTCGCGCAAGCGGCCGCGGTACGGTTCCCCTTGCGATTCGGTAGGGATATATACCGAGATAAAAATACTGGCTGCGGAGTCGTAGCAACCGCCTCCGCCCACGCGGGCACAAGTCCAGTACGGGTGGGGCGTGCCGATGACCCGAGCATTTAGCGACGACCGGACCAGAAACACAACATCCACGCTCCGAGGAAACGCGGTCACCGAACGAATAATAATCGGAATGCCTCGGTGGTCGCCTCCGCGGATTCTCTCGGTGTTGCATGCGTTCGGCCGTCCGTCGCCGTTGTAGGCTTGCTCAGCGTTGCGGATATCCGTCCGCCCGTCCATGCCGAGTGCCAATAGATTCGGCAGTTCGACGGGCGCCGTGAGGGGGGAGGGGGGGCAAAACAACCGTCAAGAATCCTCTAATCGACGCGGGCCGGGTGGGATCCTCGCGCATATTCCGTTGTTGACCGTGAGAAACCCCCCTTGAAGCTGCGCGGCTAGTCACGACGGAGGTCCGCTTGTCGCAAGGTGGGTGACTAGCGGGCGGAATGGGCTTGCGCTATGGCAAAATTGGCTTATTCTGCGGCGTTTGTTTATACTTAAGTAGTACTTCGGTACCGTTTACGGTGCTAAGTGACGGTAGGTAGGAAGCTGATAGAAGAAGTACAAAAAAAAGTAGCGGAGACCACCAAGCAAAGAGACGAAAACAGGAAAAAAAACATGAGCCCGAGGAACATGAAGGCAATGGGAGGGCCAATGGGTACATCGGATTTTGTTCGAGACGTGTTTGAAACGGCCTTAAGTAAGTATGAGGCCTCCGGCGAACGTCTAAGGGGTCTAGCGGCTCACCGTCACTCTCACACTGCGCTTCGTATCCATCAACATTACAACCGCCGCTTCGGACACTTTGCCCGTACAGTCCCCCGAGGTCTTGGCAGGGGCGAGGGCTACGGCGACACCGTCGTTACCTTATTCCTCGAGCGCGCCCACAATGCCACCCTAGATGTGGCGGCTGAGATATTGGGCCTCCCCACAGCTAGCCTACCCCGCAACACTCGCTCCGAGATGTCTCTTCCCATACGATTCGGCGGCATGAGGGTGGGGGACTTGGTTGCCTTGGCGGACGCGGCCCATGTCGGAGCGGCCGGTTTGGCAGTGGGCTCAGCTATCCGTTTCCTTACAGCACAAGATGCTCGCGTGCGCGGGGACTCCCAAGACGAAGTTCCGATGGAGCCGACCATGTATGGACGGCTAGCGACTGCTATGTCCAGAGCAATGTCCCGTAGGCATGGTACACCGGACGGAGACGACGGCGACAACGCGCCCATGTGGTCGTTAGAACTCGCTTCGTCGTGGGCGCGCTTAGATGTTGCGTGCGGTTCTCACGCTCTCGCCGAGTCTGAACCCTTAATAACCACAGCCTTAGCGATGCTCCCCCCGCAACGTCCAACGGTGACTCGCGCAGGCTGCGTAGCTGAAGCCCGATCAAACAACGAGCAGATTTCTCGGTCCCTTGATGGCCTACCCTCGCTCGTACCCCTTTCGGCGTTTGCCACGGACATCTTTCCAAAGCTACATGCCGACATCAGTGAGCGCGTCAACTTGCTTCGCTTCGCGAAGCCCGCTCCCACGTTTTCCAACCGCACTCGGCCGGAGTCTAGGCGTTTTTGTATCTCGTCTCGGCCACGGCGCCCTTGCGTTTTTGGCGTCGGACCCGCCTACTTCCGGTCGCTTGGGCGAGCTCCGTGACAAGTTCCTTGAGCACTACGACGCAGTTTTCCGCGTAGCGGTCTGTCGCATCTTCGGCCTACCCTCATCCCGCATCCTCTCTACTCTACGCTCCCCCACTGCTTGTACTTCTTGCCATCTCTCGGTTCAAGCTATGCGGGGTGCGTTCTCGTCGGCGGGTGTTGACATGTCGGACGATGCGTGGGCCACTGCTTTCGCGGACCATTTGGCTCGATGCGGCGGAGATGCTTCGGTCCACACCGCTCACTCTTGGTTAGTGACGGCCCTTGCGGAAATCATCTCCGAGGTTCGTGGCGCACTCGGGGTTGGCGTCGAGGTTCTCACAAATCCCACGATGTTAGTTCAACTCCCCAACGCCAACGACGGTCTCCCCGCGGATGTGGGTGTCTTGCACTATCACGGCATCCGAGGCTCAAAACTTGCCCATGATGCCGTGGTTTCCGGTTTGTTCGGCGTTTCTAGCCCCCCCCCCGTCACCCGAAGTCGCTCTCCGCCGTGCTGAGAAGACCAAGTTCGAGAAGTACTCCGAAGGGGTGAGGAGTCGGCCCGAAATCCGTTTCACTCCCATGGTTGTCACGGAATTCGGTACTCGCGGCGGCCACGCCGCGGCTTTCTTGACGGAGCTAGCCAAGCAGGCAGCCGCATCTAAAGGGATGCATGTGGGCAAGTTGTTGGCCTCATGGCGTCGATAGGTCTCTCTCGCCGTCCATGCTACTCACGCGGACAACGTCTTGCGTGGTTTGTCCGCCGCTGCGGACGGCGTGGAGGCCGCTTCTTCCTCGGCCGGGATGCCTTCTCCCGCCACGGCGCTTTTCACCCGCGCCATGGGCCGCAAGCGTCCCCGTGCTTCCTCGAGCTGTGCGTGAGGCCCCGCTTGTCGCCTCCACGTGTTGCATACTCGGCGTGGCCTTGGAGTTTCCTTAGTTTAATCTGCTAGGTTTGTGCACAATGTAGTGCTTTCCTTTTGCCGTGCTTTGGATTCCGTGATCCTCTTGTCACTCTTGCCCTTTTGTTTCCCCTCCCACTTTCCCTGTCCGTGCTCATCTTGTTCTTCGTGTAATCAATGATGTCAGGAACAGGAAGGCATGCCACATGATAATGGATACGCCTTATTTGTCGCTACCACATTATTGTACCAACGCCGTAGTATCAATATAAATATGATAATTCGCTTTATATCTGTCTATCTAAGGGCACCGCACTGAGTGCGGTAAATACCGCACTCAGTGCGGTAGTGGCAAAAATACCCCTGACAGCCCGCTAGGTCTTTTTGGCTCATTTCTCGTCAAATAGGTCTTCTTTATACCCTTGTCCATGCCCTGAATACCTGCGAAGTCGATTTGAGCAGTAGAGCCGCGGAGCGCTAGTGCGCATCTGCCCACACCGAGTTCCGATCACACCATGGGACTCCCAGTTGGTACCACTATTAAGTGCCGTCTCACAGCCCTCCGGGCTCCTCTCCAAGCCCGTTGGAAGCGCACATATCCCGATGGAGACCCCGTGGAGGTTTGGCTGACGGGTGTGGTGACGGGGCAGTCCGTAGCGTGGGGCAGTCCGTAGCGCTATCGTACGAGGAGCGGGTTTTTGCGAGCGACGTACGCGTGCGCGGCAAGGACCTGCAGGTCCTAGCGCAAGGTCCCGGCACCTCCTTGGCCCACGAGCCTGAAACAAGGCCTACAAGTGTCGAGGATCTCAACTTGGCCACTTTGAGGCGGGCGGAGGAGGACTCCGATGCTGAGAGTGACCCTGGCGAGGAGGACCCCTCAGCCGAGGAATACGGCCCGCCCCCTTCAGAATATCGCGGTTCGGCGGGATGGGCTGCCATCGGCGACGACATCAGCTTTACTTGCCCTAGGCTCAACTGAAGTACGTCGCTGCTTTTGGCGCTACCACAGCAATATTGTGTCGAATTTTGGGATCAAATATAGCACGTTTAGCAAGACAACCGCCCGGTCGACAAGTTACCGCACTCAGTGCGGTAAATGGTACAAGACAGGCCTCCGATAGACAGATATGGCCTCATGGTATATATTCCGATACGTTTTTCTCGGCCTGGCGCCACGGAGGGCGGAGTCTCAACACTAGCACTAAGTAATAAGCTCACCGTATTTATATTATTATGATTTATATTTGCCAGCTATGCATGGTGGTCATACGACGATGTACTTTGACCATTGGTTGTGGCCAATTCTGGTTTTTTCGCATCTATCGATAGCCCAGATCAACGTCAGATCGTCCATTATCCATAAATTGCATTTGCATCACGGGTACATGTACTGTCACGCAATTATTATCGGGCGAGGGTGGGAGGGGATTCGGTGAAATATCATTGTTACATTTCATTAAATCCACAATTACCCGGCTGTTTATGGTGTTTCAACTTAAATTAGAGCGGGCTAAATTACTCACTTGTGTTCTGGACACAACAGTTCTAAGAGTTCCGATCTAGGACTAGAGTAATCCAACCGCTCTTGATCATATGAGCTGGTCGACTGAGCTTGCGCCAGAAACGCCTCTAAGTTGTTGCCTCCCACACAACGCTTCCACTACGGGATGGGGAATAGCCGCTTTAACGCAAGCCGCACAATCCCTCGGAATCTTTGTCCCTAACTTCTCTACGCTTTTGCGGCATCCAACGGCGGCATCCTCGTCGGCTAGCGCTTCTGGTGTGATAGCGATACTATTTCCATTTGCCTTGTGTGCTTTGGGTTGTGACAATAACGGGATTATTGTGTTCTCTTTGACGCCAACGGCGATGGTTGATATAGACATATATTTGGGTACTTGCTCAACGCATGATGAGTCCGGGCCACAAGCGTCTCTTATAACCGCGATTCGGAAAAAACAAGCAAAGAGGGATTGACAATAGGTACTTCTTGGTAGACTTGACCCTCGGCCAATATTTTCTAGCGGCATCATGTGGCACTAGAAGTCCGGGACGGAGGGCTTCTATAGTAGCTGTAGGTGAAATTAAGCGGTAGGGAAAAATCCGTACCCGGCGTTGCGCGAGAATGCGTAGTTATTTTCGTGTAATGCGAACATAAATGAGCAAACAATTTGATACCATAGAGTGCCCGCTGTGCTTCGAAATACAAATAGAACGTGAGGCGGCGCACCTCCATAGCTTGCCTCGTTGTCACATGATAATGATCATAACTCCATTATTTCATCTTAGACCTTCGTGCACGCCCAAGCAAACGACAAACTTGTCGTTAACTTTATGCTAACATGGTTCGGTCTTCGCGACGCTAAGCACTAGATCGGGAGCGGTGAACGACCATATCATAGGAAGATGGGTGATAAAAGGAGGGACTATAACAACTTATCGGTAAGACCGTGAGGCTTATAGTATCTCCAAAGCGAACGAGGCTTGCGAATACGCGAGAAAGAGGCGTGCAATGTAC
Source organism: Tetraselmis chui (assembly GCA_026401115.1). Lineage (NCBI taxonomy): Eukaryota > Viridiplantae > Chlorophyta > Chlorodendrophyceae > Chlorodendrales > Chlorodendraceae > Tetraselmis > Tetraselmis chui. The sequence continues at coordinate 57,871 of JAPMLY010001660.1, forward strand.
TAGTTGATGCGACAGAGGTGGTATGTGCGGTAAGATGCTTGAAACATTAAAATTGTAAAGTGTCATAACTTAATATTCAGTGTCTCTGCTAGTACCGTACCAACGTTGCGGATGTGTAGGTCATCAATGTGCTCGCGTGGTAGTGACCAATGATGAAATGTGGTTTATGCTCGTACCTAGTACATATGGTAGTACTATAGTTGGCATTAATATACTCGGGAACCTTTGGATTACATGAAAATGGCGATAACAACATAATCATGAATATGTGTGCAATAATTAACGAAGTCCAAGAAGAAGTGCGCGCTTAGCGCTTTTGTATGAAGGCGATTTTCGCACCGCTTACGTTATTTCTAGTACATTTCCTCATGTCCACCGGGACGTACGGGGCTACAGAAACCTACGGGACGGCCCGCGATGTGAGTGATGTGTTATGACCCGACACAAGGCGCTAATAGCATGTTAATAAGATAGGGGTACGTGGTGTGAGATGCAGTCGGGTGTGAGTTGTTAACCGTGCGAGGCGTTTCGTGCGTCGTCTGGGTCGTGTCACGTCCGCATGGATCGCTGCCCGGTGCCACCAAGCCCCTTTCTCGGCATTCCCAACCTACCATAAGCACTCGCGTCAAGAAATACCCCGAAAAATGTTTAGCATTCGCGTTGAGGATAATACAATGACTTTAGTTTCTAACTTTGTGCGCGGCAAGTCGGGCAGACATATTGACTTCAACACAACAATTTAAATATATTTGCTATTTTAGCAAGCTTGGCCGCATTGCTTTCGCGCCTTGCAGCGCCGGCGCGCCCTACCCGCCGCCCCCTTGTCTCTCTCAAACCACTCACACTCGGAAAAAACAGACATACATTGACTGTTGGTATTTCGGAAGTATAGCTACAAAAATTATTCGTCCTTGCGTTTGATGTTGCTAGGTAGCATGAAGTCGGCAGCGCAAAACAAAAACTACCGAAAAGACCAAGCCTCTTGCTCCCCGCCGCCGTCTCGCCCTAGTTCCCGCAACACCGTTCCTCCCGGCTCACTACTACCTTTGAACCGTTATAGTTATTGACTATGGGTGTTGCGAAACCATTGCTTAAGGTTTACGAAGTTTCGTCGTTGCGAGTCGAGCATGCTTTCGTTACCGGGAGATCGAATTCAGGATTCCCGAAAGACCACCAAGACCGTTAGGGGTGTCGTTACCCGCCGCCATCCCGCCTTGCTCTCTCAACCACGGTCCTTCTCCGAGGGCATGTAAAACCGAACCTCCCTTGGCTACCAATAGCTAACGTTGGTGAGTTTAAAGTGGAGTTTAAGCTGACTTCGATCGGTGCATGTCGGATATGTGCACAACAATCTAGGTGGTCGACTTTTTGTGCGGTTCACGCGACTAATTATAGGTTAGTATGACGGTTATAGAATTGTATGGGTGTGCGACGTGAATTCATGCAACGTCTTTCTCATGCTCTTCATGGTTCTCTGGGCTCCTATCTCCGCGATGCTTTGCAAGAGGGCATTACTGACGCTATGGCATGCCTTCCTATTCCTCGGGCTTAGGTTTTTTCCTCTTTTCTTCTTTTTGCTTGATGGCTTCCTTTGCTTTTTGTAAGAATTTGATAATTATAAGATTGTATGCCGGTACGCGTACCCATACATGCGCGTTCGTTGGGGGAGTCTTGGTCCCATGCTCATTAGTAGCATCCACGTACTCGCGCGCGACCGCGCGCGTAAGATGTACCCGCGAAGATTGACACAAAGCGCCCAAAAGCCGGCCCGTGCATAGCGATACATAAATAGTATACAATTACACTAAGGATACCGACTTTAGAGGCGGTGCTTGGCAGCGCGCCGGGTTGCCAACGGGATCCTTCGATAAGACACATCTCGAGCGATATACAATGATCAAATTCTTACAAGAAAAAGCAGTGCATGCCAACAAGCAAAAAGAAGAAAGGAGGAAGAAACCTAAGCCCGAGGAACAGGAAGGCATGCCATAGCGTCAGCAATGCTCTCTTGCAAAATCGCGGAGATAGGAAGCCCGAGTACCATGAAGAGCAACAGAAAGACGTTGCATTAATTCACGTCGCAAATCCCCCCAAAAAGCCGAAAAAGAACAAAAGTATTTCGACGAACGAAATGCTGCATACAAACGTAGGTGTTAAAGCGCAAAGAGCGAGAGTCAGCAACACCCGTGCCACGGAAGCGACGAACTGTCACCAAAACAGCCATGCGATCAACCTACTCAGAAGCCATAGGCGCCACCTGGCCCCCCTCCTCCATAGCGAAGGGACAATAGTCATGGATCGACTGAACCGACGGCGTGCCAAGCAAAGCTAGGAGGTCCGCATCAAGTTTGCCATGTTGAGCCCCCAATGCAAGACTGTCAAAAAGTGGGAGACGAGAACCTATACAAGGAACATTGGTGTTCGTGCGAGCACTTGTAGCCGTCACATCAACAACAAGATGACGGTGTGGAGCCATGAAGTCTAACCAAACCACATCCCAAGGACGATCTCGAGAAGCTCCCGACCGAATACGATAGACCTTCAACCGCAAGTCTCGGCCCTTAGTAGCCCCCGCTTCAAGCATGAACTCTTCAAGCACGTGAACAATCCGGTCGTGGAGCTGCATTGACGTACCAATACTGTCCAACAGCATGGGCACCGGGGGATGTAGTCCACAAGCATAGCAATTGTGAAACTCTTACCCGGCATAGAGGTGCCCGATACCGTCGATGAAGATCCATACCCATGGGACTCTGAGGGAGTCTCATTGCACCGAGGACACTTTCGAACATGAGAGGCGCACTCGTATAGCGATCGGACGGCACGTTGAAACTATACTCATGTGAAGCGAAAAAGTCTAAAAAAGAGCCAAAGCCCCGCGACCCGTACCCGAATTCACCTTCATATAGTCCGGTGGGGAAGGTCTGTAAAACGCCAAGGGGTCAAGGTAGGCCCGGGGAGGACGAATGCGCGAAATGCCCCGTTGAATGTGGCCCCCGAACTCTCTTGAGTGAGTGAGAGCATCGAAAATCGGAAGTTGTAGGCAAGTCAATTGGGTAGCGGGTGCCACCGCATTATTAACCGGAGATACCACCAACTCGACACCAAACCCAACATAATCGGAAAGGTCTTGATTTAGTGTGTTAGTCAACACCACGAGATCCCGAAAATCCGCGCATAATCAATGCCCGTGAGTCCGTCCTCTCCGGACGAAGAGAACCAATGACGGACTCGAGGGAGCGGGTGCGAGCACTGGCCGCCGCCGGAAACGGACGGAGGAGGAGGCCACCAAAGAAGTGAAATGCCAAAAGAGCTCCGGCGGCACAAGAGTCCATTGAGGGAAGGGAGGTCGCATATTCGAGGGTGTCTTGTAGAGTAGAACTGAGGTCATCTATAGCTGTCGCGCAAACCCCCGGGCCGCAGTGACATGTATGAGCCGCAATAGGCAAGCGACAGGGTCGTTGTCGGAGCACCATGAGGCAATAGCAACAACGCGAGGGGGAGATAAGAGAGCAACCTCTCGGAGGAGTGCGGCAGAAGACGAGGGCATAAAGGCTTGCCCATAAGGTAACGGTGTCCATCATATGGAGGTGGGGGGGAGGGGTGTAAGCACCGGCTTAGCTCGGGGTGGGGGAGGGAGTGGAGCCAAGGTGGGAAGTCAACTAGAGGCGGGGGGTGACAACTGTTCGGAGGGGGCATAGTCCATAGTGCGACGGACGGGAGCACCCAACACAGTCATGAGACGCTAGCGGAGAAACGGGAGCGGCCACACAGTGGAGGCATGGAGCGAAAAGAGGGCGAGTTATGTGGAAGATAAAAGGTGAGCGCCCGAGGCACAAAGGAAGAATAAGGCCGGAGAGTAGGTCACAAGGTGGCGAGCTTGGCAACGATGGGCATAAGTGGAGGGGCCATTGCCATTTATGAGCATCTCAGGTGTCTGGCGAAGCTGAGCGCCATTTGTGGGTAGGAAACTGTATGCTACATGGGGCGCAAGTGTAACATCCCCCCCGCGACGGGGGCAGAGCACCCGATGCACTTAGGCTTGGCTCCGACCTAGAAGCATAATCATAGTCACCATCGGTAGGCGCACGCCCTCCATAGACATTGCTGCAACCACACCCATGTGGTACACCAAACACTTGCAGCCCACGAGTACCAATACGCGCAGCCTGCCACCGACCGGCACCGGCATCAATAACCATAATAGTGTGCCGCACACTAGCAGAAGCCCGAGCACAAGTATCAACCCTCTATCTCCAGTAACCCTCTACCCACCAGCAACAACATATGACCGCCAACCAACACAAGCACATGCAGCCCGCTGCCCACCAGCAACAACACTCTGCCCACTAGCACCAACAGCTGCAACAACGTCACCACGTCAAGCCTTTGCCCACGAGCCATGACAGCAACGGCCAATCGCCGACCAACACTTGCAAAAGCACCACTAGAAGCGCAATCACCAGCAAGAGCTCTATCCCCAAGGGCTCATGCAGCAACAACCGGGCGCGAGCCAGGACAAGGAGTCGCAAAAGCACCATCAGCGGCCCTACCACCAACCGCATGTCCATGCCCCCAAGCACCAACACCAACACTAGCAGCTGCGCGCGAGTCATCCCCGGCAGCCGCAGCTCCCACAGCAACAACAATAAAAATAGCAGTAGCAGCATCACTTGCAGCACCACTAGCTGCAACCCTGTGCCCATGAACACCGGTAGGAACGGCCGGTCGCTAACCAACACCAACATGTGCAAAAGCACCCCCGCGAGCAGCACGACCATCTCTTTGGCACGAGCTAATACCGGCGGCTGCTACAACACCAACAACACCACCACCAGGGGCAGCAGCCGGCCGCCAACCATCACAAGTACCAACACCCGTATCAACACAACACGTAGTAGTATCACGAGTTGCAGCCCTCTACCTACGACTACCAACAAACGGACGCCAACCAACATCAACAAATGCACCAATAGTACCAGCAACAACACCAACAGCACTAACTACAACATCACCAACAATAGCGGCTTGAAGCCCATCATCATCAGTGACAACAATATCAACCTAGTGCCGTCAAGCAACAGTAGCTCCACTTTTAGAAGCAGCAACACCAGACGCACCACCAAGTGCAACCCTTTGCCCATTAGCACCAATACCAACACCACCAGTTGCAGCCCTCTGCCTACGTACACCAGAAACCGGGCGGCCGCCAACCAACATCAACACATGCAGCAGTAGTACGAGCAACGACACTAGCGACACCAGCAACAACACCAAAAGCAACACCTCGAAGCCCAACAACATTAGTAGCAACAACAACAGCATGGTGCCATCCAACAACAGTAGCTCCACTTGTAGCAATAGCACCACCAAAAGTACCACCACGTGTAACCCTTTGCCCACTAGTATCAGGTGCAAGAGCTAGCCGTGAGCCAGCACCGCTAGCTACTACAACACGAACAACAACGCCACCATCCGCCCTACTAGCAACATCTTTATGCCCGCTAGTAAGTGCAGCAGTAGCCGGCTGAAAACCAGCACCAACAGCGGCAAAAACCCCACATGTAGCACCCCCACTACCAGCGACAGCACCACCACCACCATTTGCAGCAATAGCAACACCACCAGTTGCAGCCCTCCGCCCACCATGAACAGCAAAAAAAGCTAACCACGAAACAACACCAACAGCTGCCACAACATCAATAATACCACTAGTGACAGCACCAATGGACCCACCAGCAGTAACCCGAGGTCCACCAATAAAAACAGTAAAATCCGACCGCCAACTAGCACCAGCGCATGCAACAATAACAACAACATCACCCCATGTAGCAACACCAACAACACCCGCATCGTTGGCTGCGGCCTTGTGTTCGCCAGTACCAACAACAACAACTAACCGCCAACTAGTAGCCGCACCACCACCACCACCTCCAACAACAACGACAACATCAGCAGCAACAGCCGCAACGGCAACACCACGAACAGTAGCCCTATGTCCGCCTGCTTTTGCAGCAGCACCTGCAGCAACAACCGTGCGCCGACCAACACCGGCAGCCTCCCGCGCACCAGCAACGGTAGGTGCGGCTCGCCGCCAACTAGCAAAAGAACTAGCAGCCCGCCGCACAACAACACGCGCACCCCCACACCCGGGCCGAATCACAAGGGGACGAATGGCGGCACAAGTGGCGCGTACGATAGATGCCCAAGAGCCACAGGGGGGTAGAGACAAAGCGGAGCGAAAAGGGTGTCGCGCCGAATGACGAGGAGTGGCGCGGCGGCCCGATGCGAATCGAAGTACGGACATGGGATACAGGGGGCACACAACAGTCGACGCACGGACCGTGGCACGGGCATGACGAGCAATAGAGTCAGGACGGGGGGTCCCGACGCGGAGGACCGGGCGAAAAGGGGAAGAGGAGAGGGAGAAGCCAGTCGGGACGGCCTGGGAACAAGACGCGAAGGCCGGTCAACGGCCCGTTGGCCGGCCATAACAAAGCCCGGGGAACAATGTAGATCGCTAGAGAACACACACTACCACCCGCTCGGCCCCTCCCCTGCCTCCCCGCTACGAACAGAGAGGAGGGAGGGAGGGGAAGGAGCAGGCGGGGGCGACCTGCCTGGGCGCCCCCGATGAGGCGCGAGAGGGGATGCTGATGTCTGAATGTCTCACGCCTATATTCGTTGCTGATGTAAACCTTAAACCCTAAACTCCCAAACTCAGCTCGAGCGATGTATGATAAATTGTACTGAATTGAAATTTGCGTCCGTACCACACGTTTTTAATGAAGGTACACATACGGTACCCCCATTCTCCCATGGCGCAAGTAACTGGTTATTAATTCGTTCGTCCTAAAAATGCACATGTTTTAAAAATTCCCTACCTGTACCCTTGTTTATTATCTATCGGAAAAAAGAAAGTAAGGGCGGTACATGTACTTTCGACACATGAAAAACGATGCGCGATGCGCGCATCACAGCAAAATAAATCAGGCGGAATAATAAGAAAGTGAGCAGATATACTGGCAGTTGTACATCTATCAGTAGATACATTATCAGTAGATACGATACGGGTAGTTACTATTTATTACAAGGAAAGTACGGGTAGAGGAATCCAACAGCAAAGATGAAGAAAATAAAACTACCCGGTACAGGCACAGGCACAAGTGCCTGATCCCTCGGCGGAGCAGGAAGGCAGGCAACGGCAGCTGCACCACCCGCGTCCTGCAGGAACGATTTTGATACGGGTAATAAGGATTAGTGGTCGTAAATACATCGAGCACAAGCCACAAATCCCCAGCTAGTAAGGTACTAGTCACCGAGTAGAAGCACACATATATATCTACCAAATGAAGTACAAAGGGTACCGATGACGGATCGAAATGTATCTGAATAAATCGAAATAGGCATGTACAGTAATGCAGTAATCCCGTCATCACCATTGGTAGTTTCGCGAAATATTTGCCCGTAGTCTTTTATTCGTGAAACATTGCCCGTCGTTGCCCACCTCAGAATAATCATTTCGACAGTGCTGCGGTACATCTGCCATTACTGGCACGTGGCCCTCCTCTTGCCTTGGCTCCCGTAACCCCTTTTCACCTGTCCAAGTTCCAAGTTGCTCGCCTGCGCCCCGGCCGAGCAGGAGCAGCCACCCAAGTCCCGAGTCTGGAAAACAGCGCGCGCAGGCACGGCACCTACCCTTTCTCCGTTGTAGCCAAATCCAGTCTGCGACGATGGGCCGGCAAACTTTCCCTTCTTTCCGACGACGTGGTCGAAAGGCCGAGCTCCAGGGTGACGACGAGCCGTACAACCCTTGTCAAGGTTACCAACCTCGCCGGGCACTTTTTGGAGGACACGATGGGCGGGAGAAAGGCCTTGATGCGACAGAAGGAAAGCCCAGTGGTAATCCGTTTACGCTGTTATCGTTTCAGCGTGCGCGTGGCGGCCAACATGTCGCTGACAGTTCTACTGCTACTTTGGCAACTCCTGCTACGGATGTTGTGAAATCAGAGATCGCGGACAATGAGCAACAGATGACGCAAGAGCCTCGACGACGGTTTCGAACGCCCCTGTTTCAGAAATTGTTACAGCCTCGGACCTCAAAGAAACAACTCACAGTTGACGATCCCGCCGTTAAGCAGGTTCGTCCGTGAATAATCGCTTGGAACGCCTGTGATATTTCTCCTCGTTTGCACTCCATTCTCTTCACAGCATTCACCTTAATACTCATATTAATATACGTACAGGTTATTTTCCCCGTATGCACCTCAGCAGGCGGCATGCCAGCAACTTGCCCCCCCCCCCCCCCCCCCCCCCCCCCCCCCCCCCTGTCTCCGTGTCTGTTTTTTTTTTTTTTTGCAATTCAATACAAGGCATTCGAGGAAGATTATAAGAAACTAGCGACCTTTCGTTTTGTTTTGACGACGCCCTGTTTCGATATATCGCGTCGAAAGAGCTTCTCGACTTTCGGCTTAATCAACTCATCGGTTATTGTGATGATCAAGCCGGCTGCAGGGACTGTCCGGTTATTGTTATGATCAAGTCACTGCAGTGACTGTTCGTCACGTCTGATAATTCTCTTGGCAGGGTGAGGAAGCCAGCAAGGGCACCCAAGCGGCAGCGAAGCAACTAAACTCCCGAGACAGGGATGCTATGCTCGATAAGAAGCTACGCCATGAGTATGCTTTTGACTCTGAGTTATTGAAGGAGTGTAGCATGGAGACGCACACTTGGCTCGATGCGGAAGTGGAAGCTCTGCACGCGAAGGGAAAGATGAAGGGCCTGGACCTGCAAAGTCTGACTAATATCAGTACGACCTCGTTATTACCCGTATCAGTAGCAGCTGTTGATTCTTCTGCTGCCTCCGAACACTCTTCCCACGACAGCACTGCCCGCCCCTTGGCGGACCTCATCGACGACAGCGGTTTTGGCCAGGTGTCGTTCAACCTGCCGACCTCTGATGAACTGAGCAGAGTTGGGTTCAAAGACTTGGACGCCACCCTTGATAGCGAGGAGACACGACTGCAGCAACCGCCGATGAATAAGACGGGTCTCAAGAATAAGGCGAGGCGGAAAAGTACGGTACTCGCCACGACACAGTCCCACCAGCAAGCGACAGCCGAGAGGAAAAAGAAACTTGCACAGCAGGCTGCGAAAGACGCAACGGAGAACCGATGGGCGGCAGAATGGGTACAGTCGGCGAGGGTTTGGCCAGAGAACCGGTGTGTGAAATTTTCGACGGCCACGGGCGAAGTCACAGCCGAGGGTCGGACTGATGGGGATGTGACGCCCGTTGTCCCTCGTCGTCGTCGTAGCCTAACGTTCTCGGGGGCGCTTGCAACTAGTAGCGCCCGCCAGGCCATAGACGACAAGCCATATCACTCCCATGATTCAACGAGAATGCACCAGTCCGCCGATGGTTCCGACGTTGACGTGTTGCTAGCGGCCGCCGCGGAAAAAGATGCTACTGCCCCAGCACAGGGAATGCCGCCCCCCTCCCTCCTGGAAATACCAGCTGGCTACGACTTACCCCTGGATAGCCTCAGCCCACAGGCAAAACCGTCGGACAAGGCAGATTATCTGACGCCTTCGACTAATAATGGTTTTCAGCAGTATCGCTCATCCCGCAGCCCTCTCGGTGGAGACTGCGTCACTTCACAACTGCTACTGAGAACTTCACCCAACGGCAAGCAGCAGCAACAGCAGAGTCGACTTGGCGGCAGCGACAGAAATCCTCACCCGCCTCAAACAAAGGTTGGCGGAGACCTGGGATTCGCTCGTCGTGCCGCCAGACGCGTGGAAGCAAAGCATGCGCTGGGCCGAGACCACGCCGAGCCGGCTAGCCGGAATCGCGGCCCTCTTATTATTCTTACGTCATGCCGCTCCGACTTCCCTTCGTTATCATCATCGTCACCTACCTCTCAGCAGATAAGCGAGTTTCTCGGCGACACAGCGCTCAGCATAAAGTCTACCGATGCAGCGCCGCGGACGCAGCAGCAGGCTGCGTCGTACACTTCCCTGCCGGTCATACCTGGTGTTTTTGGCAGCAGTCGGGCCCCCTTGAAGACCACGACAGCGCACTTTGGAGTCAGCGACCCGCCCACCCGTAGAGCTGTCAATCAGCGGGCAGCACCAAGGAATCACAGCCACCAGCCACGCGCTTTCTAGGGCAGCTGATATTAGAGCCATAATAGGCTACGATTCTATTTGTAACTATAAAACTATTATAGCAGTCCGCGGATTATTGAAAGTTAGCATACCCTTCAGTAAATCCACACTCGTGACTCGAATCAGCATGGAACGCCATATAATCCTTGTGTGGCTACCAGCTACATCAGACGGTGTGTATTTGTCAGTCTGTCGTGAATTATAATGAATACGTCAGTCATTTAGTCTAGCAATCATTGTATGGACTCGAATCTCAATTCATTGATTGCGCACATCACCAATGGTGCTTGTAAAGTGCCTACTATTTCTCACACGATTTCTTAGCTCTGAGGTACCTGTTTTCGCATTTAAGCTCTCCGTTGTTCATGCAGAAAATGCGCATCTCATAAATTGGCACACTCTTACTTGATGAGCCAAATAAGTGATAAGTGTCAGCACTAGCATTCGGTTACAAAAGAGACAGAAATACTGTGGCTATTAAGGGCAGAGGCCACGGCGAGCCAAGGGTCGATACATGAGCCGCTACAAGGGAAGGCTTGGATAGGTTGGTGAAGGGGGCAGAGGTGGGACTTGACAAGGATAGAAAGGGCTACGTGGTTGGTGCCTTTTTGTGTTGTGGTCTCGATGTCATCACCCCACAAGACGTTGTGGATGGAGTCGTCGTCGGCTAGGGGGGTGACCTAGGCCGCTATGAGTGATATAGAGGGGCCGAGAGGAGTTGCTTGCGGCATATAGACTCCAACGATAACATAGGGGGTACATAACTGGGGAATTGGCACTAGACCGGCAAGGCGCGCGACGAGGTGGTGGTGTTTGAAAGAACGTTGGTTGATTGGGACGATTATTTTCTTGAAAACAAAGTTAATGCCGGCGCGTTTTAGTTGCGAGGGGAGTAATTGGGACGTGTGCCTTTTAGAAGGTTGCTCGACAGGGCGACCCTTCATCGGGATTTGTGGACGGAATGGTTAGTTTCGGTAAGTAGGGAAAGCATCCGGATGGTGTGTCGCCGCCGCACGGTACTCGACGTCGAGGATATATTTGTGAAGACCATGTGTGTCGAAATTCGAGAGGAAGAGGGTTTGTGGGGCGTGGTGTGACAGGGTGGGAGGTTGAAGGGGGGGTGGGAGGGGAGGAGCCGGCGGGACGGAGGAGCATAGAGGTGAGTCAGGTTTAGTGAAATTACCCGTTGGGTAGTATTTCACGCGTTAAGGAGTTTCAATTTGCGGTTGAAGAGGTCGGGGGAACGGTTGGTGGGCCATTGTGAAGAGAGTTTATCCCGGTGCGCGGCTAAGCTAGAAGAAACCTAGAGGAGGTCAAACTGTGAGTGTTGCCATGACAGGACACGGTCGTGGTGGTGGGATGTTCCGGGTCTATGCGTATGTGTGGCCGTGCCATGGTGCCTGCCGGCCACGCAGCGGCGGCGGCTCCGGAGAGGGGTGCGCTCGCAGGCCCGTCGGTACTCACGTCCATCTCCTCGTGGTGGGCACTAGTAAGCCTATAGCCGCGCCGGGCCTGGCACGGCTGAGGGCTAGCTAGGCGGGGCGAATCCGGCAACTTCGATCCGCGTGACTTTTTTATCTCGGCATTTCATGTACGGAGGGCTTTTGATAAATATATATGAACCGACAAAAAACCGCATCCTACCGTCACTAAAGACATTATTAAATTCCGAAGTACTACTAAAGTACTGCTGACCCGCAAAACATGGTTGGGTCGGAAGGTCGAATGAGCAACGCCGACCGTCTTCGCTCAGGGCTTGGCCTCCCGATGAGCGTAAGACTAGTGGACATAGGGCCCGTCGAACAACATGCACCATCCACCTCTTCCCAACCCAGCCCACCTCACCCAAGTCAGTGGATCCGTAGTGACACCGGACGGTACACACAGCAAGGCGCGGCTTTCCGAATTTCGAATTCTGTCCCCCCGATAGCTCTCGCGCCACCCACTTTGAAATCCAAACACGTACCCACCTCAGTACTACGGACATCCAAAATCCGCCATCGCTTACAGAACTTCCCCCTCCACGGGGGCGGCGCGCCACACCGCGCCCCACCGAGCGTCCGGACGTTCGCGTCCGCCGCCAACATCCACCAAACCCATGTCCCATCATACCCGGTCGTGTGCCGCCAACACACGCAACCCACTACAACCCCACCTCTAAACCACACGACCAACCTAACTACCTCCACACCTTACTACAAAACATGCCTCGGTCACAATGTCTTCAACCTCTAACCTCCCAGCCACGTACATGCAGATGCTCATGCGGGATCACCCCACGCATGCGCACGCCGCGGACTAGTACAACCCCATGAGCCGTCTCGCGGGACATCCGCTCGCTCCGTTCATCATTGTGCCCCAACCATCCCTAGCCGCACATGACATGGGTACTGCATTGGAACCTTACCGAGGCCTCTATGCGCCTTTGGTCCTCGGTGCTCCCCGGTCAACCACTGACATAGGACGGGCCGCTGACCTCTCGGCCCGCACAGTCGACTCGTACCTACTCACATGCCAATCCTCCATCTCCCCCCCCCATTTTGCAAGCTTTTGGATACATTGAGTTTTCCTTCCGGAATCGACTCGTCCCTCGGACTCTCTGCTCTTGACCTGCTCCGTTGCCCGACGATGGCTTCTCGAAAGCCTTAACCGGATCGACGACCTCCCCGCTCGAATTAAAAATATAATCGGCCGGGAACTCGCCCACCACATGCGATGGAAAGCGAACACCGCTCGCGCCCACCACCCGACCATGCCCCCGACTTACAACAAGCAACCCGCTACCCGTCGACTTCGCGCATCAAGCTTCAAGGAGGTTCGATTGGACATCCCCACCTTTTGCACAATGATAGGCCTGTTATATCAACTTACTTCACAGCAACGTGAACTCCGATCGGCCGGTCCGGCGCCACCCCGCGCTGCTGCCCTCCCTCACTTGTTAACCACACTAAATTAGCAAAATTTAAGTTCAATTCCTCAGAGCTGTCACAGTCCCCGAACTCTCAGATCGCCGTGTCAAAATTAGCCCCCCCCCCCTCTTCATAACTCTTTCCGGCCCTGAAACCGTCGCCCTTGTACAAGACCTCCTCACAAACCGCTTCGCGATCGAGCTCGCCCCCGTCGGAACCTCCCCCTCGTTGTCCATGCCCCCCCGGAGTCGGCCCGGTTTCTCCTCTAGTTTGCGGACGCCTTGCAACCAATAGACGACCCAACCCCGACCGAGGGTGACCCATCCTCCTACTCGGTGGACTCTAACTACGACCTCGAGGACTTGCTCGAGGACCTTCCAGACGAGACCCCCTCCCCCCATGCGAACCTACACCCCTCCGGCGCCCCCGCCATCACCTCCGAATCCTCTCCGGCCGACATGGCCGAACCCCGTCCCTAACTCCCCGAACCTACACTCCTCCGGCGCCCCCGCCATCACCTCCGAATCCTCTCCGGCCGGCATGGCCGAACCCCGTCCCTAACTTCCTAACGGGTGGGCCTCACGGCCCGGAGGTTAGACCCCACAACCACCCCTCCACCCCCCTACCTGACATTCGACGCCATAATGTAACTAATTCGCATAGGGCCTCACTCCCGCCTCACGTCAACCCCAAAACTTGCACCATCAAACTCCACAACTTATTGTTTGACTTAAACTTTGAGTATGGCCTCCCGACCCAGATTGGTCACCTTGACTTCTCCGCCATACTCTCATTCCAATGGAGCCGTTACCAAGACCTTACCAACCTTAACTCCCTTGCCATCTCCCTAGCCAAAGAATACTCCATTGACTATTCATCTTACACCATCATCACCAATAACGAAGTCGATACCTGACATATCCACAAGATATACCCTAGCCAGCGGACTAACCTCTCTAATAGAGGCTCACCCCCCCCCCCCCACCCGATCACACCCAACCACTTTCTCCTGGTCCTCACATGGCAACACTCCCACTTTGGACTCCTCCACCTAACCCACACCTCTGCCACCTAGATTGACTCCCTCCATCACCCTCCCCCCCCCCATCCCTTCTCACCCGCTCCCTCTCACTCTTCCCCCTCGGCCGTAGGCATACTCCGGTTACTTAACCCCCCTCGTCAAACACGTCCCACGCGTGGCCGTGCGGTACCCACGCCCTCCTACATATCTACTTTATCCTCACAGCACCCCCCGACCAAATGTATCACCCCCTTTACTTCGACCCCCGAACTACTGTCTATTCCTTCCCTCACTCTTGTGGCACCACACCTTCCGCTCCACTCCCCTCCCAATCGGGCGCTCCCAACTGCTAACCACCCTCCCCCCCCAACCCACCTACCTCCCTCCCTCCACCCACAAACCCTACCCATCCACCACCTCCGACCCTCCATCCCCCCCGCCCCCCTACCCCTCTCTCCTTCCCCCAACCCCCCCCTTACCCCCCCCCCCCCTTACCCATGTCGTCCGCCCCTCCCAACGACACTCCCCACCCCCCACCCCCCTCCCCTAACCAATCCCCCCACACCATATAGTCCAACCACTCCACCTCATCAACCTCAACACCCGCGGCCTCCACACATCCATCATAGACGTAGAACACCTAACTACCACCCACCACCCTGACGTCCTCATCCTTACCGAAATCAACCACGCAACCCACAAATCCCTTTGGCGCCTCGCCTTTCCCCACTACCTTCTCAAAAGTACTCGACCACACTACTCACCTGTGTCCTAACCCAATGCATGCGTTCTCTTCGTGGTTCGCAAGACCTCATTCCAATCCGCCACTGTCCTAGCCCCGCCTTCCCACCTCAACCCATATATCGCTGGCCTATACCTCGTCCCACACTCAAGCACCCCCTACCTCCTCCTCGGAATCTATATGCCCCAACTCCACACCCCCCAAGTGACCCGCATGTACGCAAAAGTCGCAGCGTGGGTCATCCGACTTGCATACGACCACCCGACTCACCGCGTCCTCTAGAGGGGGAGGGGGGGGGGGGGGGGGGGGGGACTTCCAAACGACCACAACTCACGGTACCGGAAACCCCGCCCTCACCTCCCTACTCATATCCCACCTCCAACCCCTCCAACCCCCCATCCCCACCTTCCCCCTCAGCGGCGGCTGCCTAGACCAATGGCTCTCAACACCCCCTCACCCCTCGGCCTCTCCCCTGCCACATGCACGGTCTTCCCCTCCCCAACACACTTCACCGACCACTCGGCCATCCACATCGTCATTCCGGCCCCCTCCACTCTCATAGCTCGTGCCCCCCCGCCCCCCGACCCCCCTCACACATACCACACCACTCGCAAATTCACCACCCCCCTCACAAAGAACAACATAAAAGAATGTCAACTCAGCACACCCGACCTCATCAACCAAACTGCCGCCATGCATGCCGCCATACCCAACACACCTTCATCCACAATCTCCCTTGACACTCTCGACACTCTCGCCTCGCAATACACCACCCTCCTCTCCCATCACATGGACCATGCAGCTACCATCTAGCCCCTCCTCCCCCCGAAGAAACCCCGGCCCCCTAGCACGTCCCCCGACCCCACCTGGCTCTCTAAAAAAACTCGCAAGCTCATTCAAAAGCTTCGCCGATGTAGCGCTGACCGTGGCCCCCTCCCCCTCGCCCAAACTCTACTACATACGACTGACTATCTGACCCCCGACTCCATCAAACACAAGTGCTAGGACCGCATACGCCACCTCCTCCGCACAACACAACCACCGATGATAAATTGCAAAAATTGAAATCCCGCACCAATAGCGCCTACAACGCTCGCCGGAAATCCTCCCACCGTCTCTTGAAAATTAAAAGCGGCCTCTTCTTCCACAGTCGCGCAACCTCATCCCTCCATAAAAACATTCGACCCGACAAAAAACCCGTAACCTCCCCCACCGAAGCCCTCGCGGCGGTCCACTCGCACTTCGACGTCAAATTCAGCCGCGCTATCCCACCCGAACTCCCCATCCCTCCATGGGAACACCCGGACAACCCAAACCGCTTCGTCGTCGAACCTCGCGGGGACCCCTCCTTCACACTCGCCGACATGATAACCTGGGATACTTTCGATAAAACGATCAACTCCCTCGGCACGGGCAAGGCCCCCGGCCCCGACGGTATCCCCAACGAAATCATCAAATTTCTACCCCTAACGACCCGCTCCGCCCTCTTTTCCTTACTCTCCCTCCTCGCTCATAAGGCATATACCCCCCTGAATGGTTCCACATCACCACATGCCTACTCCATAAAAAAGGGGAACCGACTCTATAGAATTGTGCAAACACGTTCAGTATGGAAGGTAACTAGAGTATACTCACTTACATTCATAGTCACACAAAGGGACAGTCAAACTGACAGCCTGAGGCGTGGTGTCGGGACAAAGGAAGTGAGGAGTTGAAGGCTAGCGACAGCTCCGTATCGACACACAAGACCAGTGTCTAGTGTACATTGTGCGTGGTCAACGCCTGCACTAGATACATTTAGACTAGCTTACAGAAACTGTCTGTAACTAATAACCAGTAAGTATTGATTACAATACTCCCTTGAAGATAGCTACAAGATGAAGCGTTGCATTGGGTTTGCTCCTCCCACGATGGCACTTCGGTGCCGTGCGAATGCAAGTCCATGCAGGGGTTTAGTGAACATGTGTGCTACCATCCGATCCGTAGGCATGTACCGCAACATGATTGTTCCCTGTTCCACGTGCTCCTTGAGGAAGTGCCACTTTTGGTCGATGTGCTTGATGGTCTTCTCACTAACCAGTGCGTTTTGTGATTATGCAATCGCGCTTTGGTTGTCTTCCCATATGGTAGTTTTACCATCGATGGGCTCATCAATGATCTCCCCCATGAGTTGGCGGAGGTGCAAGCCCTCCTTGGTGGCGTCTGTTGATGAGTAATACTCAACTTCATACGTTGACATCGCGACACATGTTTGCTGCTTGGACTTGTAGCTGAAGGGACCTCTGCCCAAGGTAAACCGGAGCGTGACTTGCGTTGTCGACTGTCATTCGCCAAGTCCGCATCAGCGAAGCCGGTGAGTTGAAGGCTGTGATTGCTCCCCCCCCCCCCCCCCCAACGTCAAGCGCAGTTCTAGTGTGCCCTTCAGGTGTCATATCCTAGCCATTTAGCTAAGTGCTAGTATCTGACATTATTTATTTCCTCTAAATGGTACATGTATCTTAGCGATATTCAGTGACTCTTTTATTGTCATCACGGCAGTACAATTGTATCGCCGTATTTTCCCTCGACAGTACACAGTTACTAGCAGTATCTCTTCTAGATAGTTCTTTTCTAGATAGTTCTAAGAGCTTGTGCGAAAAGGTTAGATAGACGGTACTACGGCGGTTAGCCTCTGAAAGCTAAACGCTAGCACAAATCTGTTCTAGTCTATCTAGTTCTGTTGTTGCAAGATGGCAAAAGATGTTGTCGAGAGGCAATTGGTGAGAGATGTTTCACTGCTGTACATAGACAGTAGATGTTGTAAGTGAACAAAGGAATTGTTTAAAGGTTCTGTCACCTCCCTCTATTGCACTGGGCTTAAATAGGTTTCAGCCCAGACTAGTTACGCCTGCAAGCTACGCTTACGTGTCAGACGTCAGGGCTGTCTAACCGTCGTCATTTGCCTCGAGACGCGGCATGCCTAGCATTGGGTTTCACGACGCGGCTCCTTCCGCATCGAAGAGCTCGTTCTGGCGCGTCATCTGGCTGGTTAGATTAATTATGCATATCTGTACGTACCGGGAGGTACTGGTCGTACTGTAGCATCAGCACCATTACAATATTGTAGTAGCGACGTACCCACGAGTATACGTCCGTCCTGTGGAAAAGCACGATTTGGTATCCGTAACGAGTACATGTACAATGTCCTGCAATGTACTGTTGCATGACTGTACTCGTCACACTCGTACCCTCCCCCTCTTGACAGATCAATGAGGCCGCCGCGAGGCAAACCTCCGTGGTTCTTGGCTCCTTTAGTGAAGCAATTACTGGGACTCCGGAATGCGCGCTGGGTGAGCGTGCATGAAGTCAGTGTACGCCTGAGTCTTGGCAAATTTGTGCCATTGGGGCGTCTCCAAGAATTCTAGTAACGCAATTGTTCGATGCACTTCGTTCAAACGGTGCCAGACAGGTGGAATATCGTCATCACTGAAGTGCGTCATGAAGAGCAAATATTTGCCTCGTCGCCCAGGTAGCGACTTGATGCACACAGCAGAGATGTGTGAGACATCAAATTCCTCGTCGTCTCCTTCAGGTACAGTCACTGGGACAGCTGGTCGTAGCGGAGCGGTAGAGCAGGGTCTCAAGTTATTAACGTGGAACACAGGGTGTAAGCGTACTGTCGCTGGTAGTTTCAATCTGTAACTGTGTTTCCCAATCTGCTCCTCCACTGGAAAAGGGCCGAGCTGTCTGTCTCTGAGATTCCGGTTCGGTTGTCCTCGCAGAAAAAGATTTGCTGTGACGACTGTCACCTTGTCTCCCTTAGCGAATTGTGGCGCTGTAGACGGTTCTGTGCGCTCTTGCATTTCGTCCTTGTGTAGCTGTAACACAGAGCGTACCAGGGTGTGTACTTCCTGTAATAATCTCAACCGTTCCGTTGCGTCTTGCGAAATTGGAATCGATGGTCGCATGTTGAAGAGCAGGTCAGGAGGCTCCTCAGGAGAAAAACCAAAGTTAGCCTCGAACGGTGTGTGCTCAATTCCGAGTGCACGCGAAGCGTTGTACGCAAACTCCACTTGCGGTAGAAGTGTCGACTAATCATAGCCATCATAGCAACAGAAGCAACGAAGAAGCTGTTGAAATGTGTTGTTCATGCGCTCTGTCAAGCCGTCTGTTTCTGGGTGTCGGCTGGAAGACATGTTCAGACGCGTTCCAAGGCGTCTCCAGAGTGTCTGCCAGAAAGCGCTGACAAATTTCGGGTCGCGGTCGCTGATCAGCACACAAGGCAGTCCATGTAAGCGGTAGACTCCCTGTAAAAACAAAGTGGCAGTTTCTTCGGCAGTAATCGACTATGTACATGGCAGAAAATGGGCCATTCGAGTTAGATGGTCTACTACAATCAGCACATTGTTAAAGCCGTTGCTCTCAGGCAAGTGTGTTAAGTAGTCAAGACCAACTGTGTGCCACGGTCTGGGTAGAACAGGTAATGGGTAAAGAGTCGCAGCCATCTGCGGTCGAATCTTCGCTCGTCGGCACACGACGCAGCGTTCACAAAAATCTTTCACATCTTGGCGAATTCGTTTCCACCAGAATCTGTCGAGTGCTTTAGCAAGAGTGCTAGCAACTCCTCTGTGACCAGCTGACCAACTTTCGTGCAGCTCTGTGATCAATCTCAGTCGGAGCTCAGAGTTTTGTGGAATACAGAGGCGATTGAGACGCCAAAAGTACCCGTCTCTGGCTTCTATCCGGCTGTCTCTTGTCCACTCACCATCGTCCCCATAAAACGAATCTTGTGAGAACCCCTCGCGAATGAGATCAGCGAACTCAGGGCTCAGCTGCAGCGCGTCAACAGTAAGTGAATTTAACTGTGCGTCTTCAAATAGCAGCTGGGACTTCCGTCGTAATTCTCGATCTGACGGAACCTCGCCATCCCAAAATAAGGGTACTATGGCCTGAGGCACGAAGTCTGGACGCCGGCTTAACGGGTCAGCTTCGTTCAGAGCTTCTTTGCGATATACAAGTGTCATCGAGCCCACAAACGGTTGCAAATCCCGCAGGTATCTTGCTTGCCGCTTGTTCAGCCTGTTGTTCGGTTGCCTGAGCAGATGTCGCAGTGTGTCGTGGTCTGTTACGACAAGGAACTTAGAATAGCCTTCAAGATAACACCTCCAATGCTTGACAGCTTCGCATACGGCCAAAGCTTCTAAGTCGTACGCAAAGTAAGTGTTACCACGCTCAGCTGGATTTAGCTTGCGCGCCCAGTAAGAGACTGGTTGAAGACCTCCCCCTTGGTCTTGCAACAAGACTGCTGCAATCCCCACTGTTGAAGCATCTGTAGATACGGTGAACGTCGCGTCCGAGCCGACCTCCGGAAGGATTAGGCATGGCGCGGGAATGAGCCGTAACTTGAAAGTCTCAAAGGCTTCCAAACAGGCAGGCGTCAGCGTAACCTTATGTGGCTGGGACTTCCGCAGTAAGTCCGTCAATGGAGCCGTAAGGTCGCTAAAATGATGTATAAATCTGGCATAGAAATTGCAAAACTGTACGAAACTGCGAACCTCCTTCTGCGTCTTGGGCACTGCCCAGTCTGCAACGGCCTCGACTTTCTTTGTGGAAACCGAAATTTTACCGGCTGACACAGTGTAGCCCAAGTATTCTATCTGTTGTAATCCGAAGAAGCATTTCTTAAGGCGTAATTTCAGCCCTTCCTCCTTGAATCGCTGTAGCACTAGACGTAGGTGCTCCAGGTGCTCCTCCAATGTTCGACTGAAAATGTAGACGTCATCCAGGTAGACTGTTACGAACTTATGTAAAAAGTCGCGAAGAACGTCGTTCATCATCCTCTGAAATGTAGCTGGTGCGTTGCACAGCCCAAACGGCATGGCGACCCATTCCATTAAGCCATCAGGGGTCTGAAAAGCCGGCTTGTGAACGTCCTGATCACGCACTCGAACTTGCCAGAATCCCGAAGCGAGGTCGAGGTGTGTGTAAAAATTCGCGTCCTTAAGTTCGTCCAGAGTATCATCCACACGCGGTAGCGGGTAAGCATCTTTACGCGTAACCTCGTTAAGGCCACGGTAGTCAATGCACAGACGTAGCGAGCCATCAGCTTTTCGCACAAAAAGAATTGGCGAGCCGAACTCACTGTAGCTGGGGCGTACTAAACCAGGTTCCACTGCGTCTTTGAGCAGTCGATTAAGCTCATCGCGCTCTGCGGGTGACAATCTGTTCAAACGTTGGCGTCGCATTGGGCCAATTGTTTCAATGGGGTGATCCCACTGTCGGCTTACAGGTGGAGAGTCGACTGGTTGCAGTAACTCCGGGAAGTCATTGAAGAGTAACGACCTGAAGTTGTCACGCTGCTGTGCTGTTAGTTCCTCTCCAGTGTGAAATTCTGTCGGTTCTTTAGTGGCTGACGTGAGTTCAATGACGTAAAAATCAGCATGACGTCCTCTGCTGCGGCGCGTCTTGCGCATGAGTTTCTGAATTTTTGTAGACGACAGGAGTAGACACTCAGGGCGTCGTTCTTCGAGGGTAGTCTCCACAGCTGTACCGTCCATTAGTGTAAAAATTCTGGTTGTACCAAATTGTAAAGAGGCGTGTTCGTCATCAAGCCATGGTAAACCCATGATTAAATCAGCTGTGCGTAAATCACGTAAGACGTAGAAAGTCCGTTGAAATTCGTGTCGAGCCAGCTTAAAAGTGACGTCACAGATTGTCGTAGAAGTCACTCGTTGTCCTTTAGCGAGTCGAACTGGAGTCTTACTTGCAGACTTCCGAGTTGGTAAAGCAAAACGTCGTACAAAGTCCTCTCACACAAAATCAAGCGTCGCAGCGCAGTCCACTAATCCAGAAATTTGGTGTCCGCCATCAGGAGTTTTCAAAGTCAGCTCAGTTCGAATTAACGGGCGAGCTTCCGTGAGGTCAGTCAGTAGAGCTGTAGCTGGCGAAGACAATTGTCGCAGCGTAGCGATGGAAGGTTCCTCGTTGTCTGGAGGTACATGTAATGAGTCGGGTTGATAAGGTGCTGTAGGTTCTGGTGAGTCGTTAAACGCACAATCTGCGTCGACTAACCACAGTTGTACATGCCAAGGGGCTGGAGCAACCACCTCCTGTTGCGTTGGGTTCTCCAGTGACTGACGAGTAAAAAGCTGAGTTCTCGCTAGGAGTTCTTGGTAGAGTTTCCAGTGCTTAGTCACTTGATTAAATTTCGCCCACTTCGGTAGTACAAATACAGCCATCGTAGATGTCGGAGATGTTCGACGACAATCCTCAAAATGCTGCGCAATCTGCTCAGCTAACTCCCAGGGTGGGTTAATGAACACCCGTTCTCTTGACAAATCTCTGTCTAGAATCGAGTCACTCGGCGAACAGTGAGGTAAGTCACTGTGCGAGTTAAGACCTTCATCATCAGCACATCCCTCCAATGTGAAATTGAATCGTGCATGCAGGGTCAAAGACTGAGTCGACAAGTTTCCAATCAATTGAACGTCTGGTTACAGTTTTACGACTATGTCTCTGCTTAGTCTGACGACGACGACCTCCTACTTGCGTTACATGTGTCGCAACTGTAGTCGATAGAGATGCCGAAGGTGTTTCGACGACCTCTGTCGCTAACAGTGTCTCAGAATGAACAGTAGATGTAGCCGGCTGCTCCAGTTCATTTGTAGAACAGCCTTGCCACCATCATTGCTTTTTAGGTTCCATCGGTGCCTTGCCCTTGAACTCCGGACATTGGAACAAACGGTGTCCCTTCTTGTGGCACTTGAAGCAGAGTCCCTCGTCCATGTGTCGCTTACGTTCCGCAGCTGTCATCGCATTTGCGAGTGTGTTAAAATCTTCGTGGCCAGATGTTTGACCACGTCCACCATTGTTGCCACCACGACCACCATTGTTGCCACCACCACGTCCACGTCCGCGGCTACGACCACGGCCACCTTTATTACGTTTCCAGACGTTAGCGGCTTCCTCGAGAGGGTCATCAAAGTTGCGCTTGCGTGAAGGCTGGGCAGATGGTCCAGCAGCAGACTTCGTATTGCTGAGTTCCGGCGAGTCTGTCACGACGTCATTCAAAAAGTTTTGCAGTTCCACCAGCGTAGTCTGGTATCCCTTCTGAGCTCGGTGTGACTTAGCCAGATTCTTGAGCGAAATGTTCGCTAGGCCATTAATGAAGCGTACACACTGTACATCAGCTGTCAGGTGTTGACGATACCGACGTAAGTAGTCGTTATACTGCTTAGTGTAGACCGCGTAACTCATCGTGCTTCTCTGCGTAAAGCTTAGCAAAGCGTTAATTGCGTCGTCCTTGATGTTCGGAAGAAACATTGACTTGCGTAACTCCGTAACAAGCTCGTCGTACGTAGATGGAATTGGGGGCTGATTTTTCCGGTTCACCCACCACCCACCCAGGTGTCCAGAAAACTGTGAAGTAACCCAGAACACTACGTCGTACGAGTCAGCCGTAATCCCAAGCATAACAAAACGCTGAGGCTGTGCTTCGAGCCAATCCTCCAGTACATGAGGTACTTGACCATTATGGTATGTGAAGTAATTGCAGCCTTACGCTGAGTCTCTGTGAGGGTCACAGATAGTCTAGCCAAGTTGTGGGTAGGCATCGGCATTCCCACTCGTAAATCCGTAGGTCCCTCACCAGTCAGTCGATTAATGTGTCCACGAATCAGCAGCCAGACGGAACCAGAGTCGACCGTTGTAAACCGGCAGTACATGTGGAATTGTTTCGGGATAGACGCGTCATCAAACATGACTGGAACATGTTGACGTATCGCACGGAAAAAGAGTTCCCATTGAGTCACGTAACCAAAGTGAAGTAACTCACTCTTGGGCTTCTCGGCACGAAGTAATCCTTTCTGTGCGGGCGTAAGTGTCAGACCGTCGATGTTGATGGTTTCCGGGACTACGTAAGTGCCATCCGGATTAACTGTCGACTGTGCTAAAACAGCCTGCTCGACCTGAGCAGGAGTTCGTAAATTATTCGTAGCAAACAGGACAGGAATAGACGCCGAGTACACGTAGACAAGCTGTCGTCCTTGAGGTAGAGTAACAACAACATGTTCACCACTCAACAGCGTCAAATCATCCGGTGTCAAAACAAGACCGGTCTCCTCGTGTAACTCGCGAATAGCAGCGTCGACAGGCTCTTCGTTAGGTAAGACAGAGCCAGCTAGGAACCACGTTTTACCAGAACGAGGCTCACGCTGAAACACCAACTTCAAGTCCGACGGTTTAGTTCCTCCAACGTGAATTAATAACACCACGTAATGTCCAGCTCCTAGAGAAGCCATCTCAACTCAATCAAACAACGTCGAGCAGATCAACGAGCAACGAAAGCGTGCGTCGACCAAAGAGCTCCGAAACCAGTGTGGGGGTTAGCCTCTGAAAGCTAAACGCTAGCACAAATCTGTTCTAGTCTATCTAGTTCTGTTGTTGCAAGATGGCAAAAGATGTTGTCGAGAGGCAATTGGTGAGAGATGTTTCACTGTTGTACATAGACAGTAGATGTTGTAAGTGAACAAAGGAATTGTTTAAAGGTTCTGTCACCTCCCTCTATTGCACTGGGCTTAAATAGGTTTCAGCCCAGACTAGTTACGCCTGCAAGCTACGCTTACGTGTCAGACGTCATGGCTGTCTAACCGTCGTCATTTGCCTCGAGACGCGGCCTGCCTAGCATTGGGTTTCACGACGCGGCTCCTTCTGCATCGAAGAGCTCGTTCTGGCGCGTCATCTGGCTGGTTAGATTAATTATGCATATCTGTACGTACCGGGAGGTACTGGTCGTACTGTAGCATCAACACCATTACAATATTGTAGTAGCGACGTACCCACGAGTATACGTCCGTCCTGTGGAAAAGCACGATTTGGTATCCGTAACGAGTACATGTACAATGTCCTGCAATGTACTGTTGCAGGACTGTACTCGTCACAGTACAGGTAACCTCAGTTAACATGTATCACTAGTAATAGTTTGGTTTAGTTAGCAGACAGCACAAGCTACAGGTTCTAAGGCTTTTTCTAGAACACCTGAGGTGTGGATATTTAAGACGGGGACTTACTGGTAGAGGACAAGACCGGTACAGAATAGAATTACGCCACACCCAGATTGTAAGAAACCCTGTTCCTAAGACAATCTTACTAATTCTCTCTACGCTGTATAATTAGATCCAGAGATTAGGTTCTACTATTAGTCTAAGATTGCCAACTTAACCTAACCAAAGTAGCACCTCACACGCGGTTTCGGAGCCTCAGAACAGCTAGACGAGACGAAGATGTCTAACCGAGCAGGAGAGAGACTACCAGAGGAAGTTGATGGTCGACCAGAGGGGGCGCCTTCTGGGCCGACACGGCCGACGTCGACAGATGGTAGAAGACAGACAGTGCGAGAAGGATCGAGTCCCACGATGGAGCCTATGTCGGTACACGTCACCGAGATGCTACAACGACTAAGTAACCGAGTTGACTTTTTCGACTGAGCTATCTCAACTGCGTGACTACGTCGACAACGGTTTCAGACATTTTGAAGAACGGGTGAACAGAAGCCGAGAAACGGAGAATTTTCTTCGAGGAGAACAATTGAGAACGGAGAGGACGCGAGAGATGCCAAGCATGATGCCGAACGATGTCAAACCAGCCAAGATCAAGAGCATCGCTACGACTAACATCGACGAGCTGAGAAACCGGTTCCGACATGCACGAGGGTATCTACGGTATCACAGCGTTAACCCTGAAGAGCAAAGAGGAGTGTAATGGGTATCTGGCTTTCTGGAAGGACAACTATCGAAGTGGTGGTACTCCCAATTGAAATTGATATTGAAATTGTTTACAACATGTACCGTATGCGCCGGTTTTTCACCAAAAAGCCGGATGCGTCGGCTGCTGTCTCTGGGCCCTCCCAACTATGCCATACAGGGAACTTACAAGTTAGGGCTAGACCGTGAACCGCCTATGTCCAACCTCTCCAAGTGTGGTCGGGGTTTTTACTCCCCCCCGGGGAGGGTCTGGAGTGGGTTAAAGGTGGTGTGCAAGAAGGGGCATGAGGTGGGGCTTTATGCGGATGCTTGGCGAATGGTCATGCGTGATTTGGTGCGGTAGACAAGGAGGAGATAGTGCAGCCATTGGACGGTGTGCGCATGGAGTGTGGAAAGGATGCGAGACGTGTCTAGGCGAGTTTTGGTGATGAGTTTGTCCGGAGGGTCGGTGCGGAGGGTGAGTAGAGAGGTGAGACTTTCGATGGTGGATGAGTGCGGTGTGCCCGTGCGGCTCATGACTATGGGTAGGATGTCGACTTCGGTACCTGGCCAGTGGTTTCGGATGGCGTTTGCGAGGGGTGTGTATTTGTCCCTAATCAAGCGGGCTGTGTGTGAGAGGTTGTGGTCGGTGCAGTATTTCCACTCCCCTATGTGACGAGTACAGTCCTGCAACAGTACATTGCAGGACATTGTACAGGTACTCGTTACGGATTCCAATTCGTGCTTTTCCACAGGACGGGCGTATACTCGTGGGTACGTCGCTACTGCAATATTGTAATGGTGCTGATGCTACAGTACGACCAGTACCTCCCGGTACGTACAAATATGCATAATTAATCTAACTAGCCAGATGACGCGCCAGAACGAGCTCTTCAATGCAGAAGGAGCCGCGTCGTGAAACCCAATGCTAGGCAGGCCGCGTCTCGAGGACAGATGACGACGGTTGAGCAGCACTAGCGCCTGACACGTAAGCGAAGCTTGCAGGCGTAACTAGTCTGGGCTGAAACCTATTTAAGCCCAGTGCAGTAGAGGGAGGTGACAGAACCTTTTAACAATTCCTTTGTTCATTTACAACATCTACTGCCCAAGTACAGCAGTGAAACATCTTTCATCAATTGCCTCTCGACAACATCATTTGCAATCTTACGACACAGAGCTAGACAGACTAGAACAGATTTGTGCTAGCGTTTAGCTTTCAGAGGCTAACCGCCACACTGGTTTCGGAGCTCTTTGGTCGACGCACGCTTTCGTTCGCTCGTTGAACTGCTCGACGTTGTTTGATTGAGTTGAGATGGCTTCTCTTGGAGCTGGTCATTACGTGGTGTTGGTAATTCACGTTGGAGGAACTAAACGGTCGGACTTGAAGTTGGTGTTTCAGCGTGAGCCTCGTTCTGGTAGAACTTGGTTCCCTGCTGGCTCTGTCTTACCCAACGAAGAGCCTGTCGACGCTGCTATTCGCGAGTTACACGAGGAGACCGGTCTTGTTTTGACACCGGATGATTTGACGCTGTTGAGTGGTGAACCTGTTAACGTTACGCTACCTCAAGGACGACAGCTTGTCTACGTGTACTCTGCGTCTATTCCTGTCCTGTTTGCTACGAACAACTTACGTACACCTGCTCAGGTCGAGCAGGCTGTTTTGGCACAGTCGACAGTTAATCCGGATGGCACTTACGTCGTCCCGGAAACCATCAACATTGACGGTCTGACACTTACGCCCTCACAGAAGGGGTTACTTCGTGCTGAGAAGCACAAGAGTGAGTTACTTCACTTTGGTTACGTGACTCAGTGGGAATCTTTCTATCGAGCAATGACACAACATGTTCCAGTCATGCAAGACGACACGTCTATCCCGAGACAGTTCCACATGTACCCTCGGTTTACGACGGTCGACTCTGGTTCTGTATGGCTACTGATTCTCGGACACATCAACCGACTGACTGGAGTAGGGCCTACAGATTTACGAGTGGGAATGCCGATGCCTACCCACAACTTGGCAGGACTATCTGTGACTCTTACGGAGACTCAGCGTAAGGCTGCTATTACTTCACCGTACCAGAATGGTCAAGACCCACCTGTACTGGAGGATTGGCTCGAAGCTCAGCCTCAGCGTTTTGTAATGCTTGGGATTGCAGCTGACTCGTACGATGCAGTGTTCTGGGTTACTTCACAGTTTTCTGGACTCCTTGGTGGATGGTGGTTGAACCGGAAAAATCAGCCTCCAATTCCATCTACGTACAACGAGCTTGTTGCGGAGATACGCAAGTCTACGTTTCTTCCGAACATTCAGGACGACGCAATTAACGCTTTGCTAAGTTTTACGCAGAGCAACACGATGAGTTACGCGCTTTTTACTAAGAAGTACAACGACTACTTACGCCGTTCTCGTCAAGACCTGACAGCTGAGGTACAGTGTGTACGCTTCATTACTGGCCTTGCAAACGTGGACCTCCAGAGACTGGCTAGATCACACCGAGCTCAACTAGGTTACCGGATTACGCTCGTGGAGCTACAAAACTTTCTGAATGACGTCGTGACAGACTCGCCGGAACTAGGCAATGCAAGGTCTGCTGCTGGACCATCTGCCCAGTCCTCTCGCAAGCGCAACCTTGAAGACCCTTTTGAGGAAGCCTCTAACGTCTGGAAACGTAACAAGGGTGGCCGTGGACGAGGCCGCGGACGTGGACGTGGAGGTGGTAACAATGGTGGTCGTGGTGGCAACAATGGTGGACGTGGTCAAACATCCGGCCGCGAAGATTTTAATTCAATCGCAAATGCAATGACAGCTGAGGAGCGTAAGCGACACATGGACGAAGGACTTTGCTTCAAGTGCCACAAGAAGGGACACCGTTTGTTCCAATGCCCGGAGTTCAAAGGCAAGGCACCAATGCAACCTAAGAAGCAATGATGGTGGCAAGGCTGTTCTACAAATGAACTGGAGCAGCCGGCTACATCTACTGTTCATTCTGAGACACTGTTAGCGACAGAGGTCGTCGAGACTCCTTCGACATCTCCATCGACTACAGTTGCGACACCTGTAACGCAAGTAGCAGGTCGTCGTCGTCAGACTAAGCAGAGACAGAGTCGTAAACCTGTAACCAGACGTTCAGTTGATTGGAAACTGGTTGACTCAGTCTTTGACCCTCTGCATGCACGATTCAACTTCACGTTGGAGGGATGTGCTGATGATGAAGGTCTTAACTCGCACGGTGACTTACCTCACTGTTCGCCGAGTGACTCGATTCTAGACAGAGACTTAACAGGAGAGAGGGTGTTCATCAACCCACCCTGGGAGTTAGCTGAGCAGATTGCGCAGCATTTTGAGGATTGTCGTCGAACATCTCCGACATCTACGATGGCTGTATTTGTACTACCGAAGTGGGCGAAATTTACTCAGGTGACTAAGCACTGGAAACTCTATCAAGAATTCCCAGCAAGGACACAGCTTTTTACACGTCAGTCACTGGAGAACCCAGCGCAACAGGAGGTGGTTGCTCCAGCCCCTTGGCCTGTACAGCTGTGGTTAGTCGACGCAGATTGTGCGTTTAACGACTCACCAGAACCTACAGCACCTGATCAACCCGACTCGGTACCTGTACCAACAGACGACTCGGAACAGTCCATCGCTACGCTGCGACAATTTTCTTCGACAGCTACAGCCCTACTGACTGACCTCACGGAAGCTCGCCCGTTAATTCGGACTGAGCTGACTGTGAAAACTCCTGATGGCGGACAACAAATTTCTGGATTAGTGGACTGTGCTGCGACACTTGATTTTGTGTCAGAGGACTTTGTACGACGCTTTGCTTTACAGACTCGGAAGTCTGCCAGTAAAACCCCAGTTCGACTCGCTAATGGACAACGAGTGACTTCTACGACAGTCTGCGACGTCACTTTTGAGCTGGCTCGACACGAGTTTCACCGGACTTTTTATGTCTTACGTGATTTACGCACAGCTGATTTAATCCTGGGTTTACCATGGCTTGATGACGAACAGGCCTCTTTACAATTTGGTACAACCAGAATTTTTACACTAATGGACGGCACAGCTGTGGAGACTACACTCGAGGAACGACGCCCTGAGTGTCTACTCCTGTCGTCTACGAAAGTTCAGAAGCTTATGCGCAAGACGCGCCGCAGCAGAGGACGTCATGCTGATTTTTACGTCATTGAACTTACGTCAGTCGCTGAACAAACGACAGACTTTCACACTGGAGAGGAACTAACAGCAGAACAACGTGATAACTTCCGGTCTTTACTCTTTGATGACTTCCCGGAGTTACTGCAACCTGTCGACTCTCCACCTGTAAGCCGACAGTGGGATCATCCCATTGAAACAATTGGCCCGATGCGACGTCAACGTCTGAACAGATTGTCACCCGCAGAGCGCGCTGAGCTTAATCGACAGCTCAAAGACGCAGTGAACGCTGGTCTGGTCCGTCCCAGCTACAGTGAGTTCGGCTCGCCAATTCTTTTTGTGCGGAAAGCTGATGGCTCGCTACGTCTGTGCATTGACTACCGCGGTCTTAACGAGGTTACGCGTAAAGATGCTTACCCGCTACCGCGTGTGGACGACACTCTGGACGAACTTAAGGACGCGAACTTTTACACACACCTCGACCTCGCTTCTGGATTCTGGCAAGTTCGAGTGCGTGATCAGGACGTTCACAAGACGGCTTTTCAGACCCCTGATGGCTTAATGGAATGGGTCGCCATGCCGTTTGGGCTGTGTAACGCACCAGCTACATTTCAGAGGATGATGAACGACATACTTCGCGACTTTTTACATAAGTTCGTGACAGTCTACCTGGATGACGTCTGTATCTACAGTCGAACTCTGGAAGAGCACCTGGAGCACCTGCGTCTAGTGCTACAGCGATTCAAGGAGGAAGGGCTGAAATTACGCCTTAAGAAATGCTTCTTCGGATTGCAAGAAATGGAGTATCTGGGCTACACTGTGTCAGCCGGGAAAATTTCGGTTTCCACAAAGAAAGTCGAGGCCGTTGCAGACTGGCCAGTGCCCAAGACGCAGAAGGAGGTTCGCAGTTTCGTACAGTTCTGCAACTTCTATGCGAGATTTATACACCATTTTAGCGACCTTACGGCTCCATTGACGGACTTACTGCGGAAGTCCCAGCCACAGAAGGTTACGCTGACGCCTGCCTGTTTGGAAGCCTTCGAGACTCTCAAGTTACGGCTCATTTCCGCGCCATGCCTGATCCTTCCGGAGGTCGGCTCGGACGCGACGTTCACCGTAGCTACAGATGCTTCAACAGTGGGGATTGCAGCAGTCCTGTTGCAAGACCAAGGAGGCGGTCTTCAACCAGTCTCTTACTGGGCGCGTAAGCTGAATCCAGCTGAGCGTGGTAACACTTACTCTGCGTACGACTTAGAAGCTTTGGCCGTATGCGAAGCTGTCAAGCATTGGAGGTGCTATCTTGAAGGCTGTTCTAAGTTCCTTGTCGTAACAGACCACGACACACTGCGGCACCTGCTCAGGCAACCGAACAACAGGCTGAACAAGCGGCAAGCAAGATACCTGCGGGATTTGCAACCGTTTGTGGGCTCGATGACACTTGCATATCGCAAGGGAGCTCTGAACGAAGCTGACCCGTTAAGCCGGCGTCCAGACTTCGTACCTCAGGCCACAGTACCCTTATTTTGGGATGGCGAGGTTCCGTCAGATCGAGAATTACGACGGAAGTCCCAGCTGCTGTTTGAAGACGCACAGTTAAATTCACTGACTGTTGACGCGTTGCAGCTGAGCCCTGAGTTCGCTGATCTCATTCGCGAGGGGTTCTCACGAGATTCGTTTTATGGGGACGATGGTGAGTGGACAAGAGACAGCCGGATAGAAGCCAGAGACGGGTACTTTTGGCGTCTCAATCGCCTCTGTATTCCACAGAACTCTGAGCTCCGACTGAGATTGATCGCAGAGCTGCACGAAAGTTCGTCAGCCGGTCACAGAGGAGTTGCTAGCACTCTTGCTAAAGCACTCGACAGATTCTGGTGGAAACGAATCCGCCAAGACGTGAAAGATTTTTGTGAACGCTGCGTCGTGTGCCGACGAGCGAAGATTCGACCGCAGATGGCTGCGACTCTTTACCCATTACCTGTTCCACCCAGACCGTGGCACACAGTTGGTCTTGACTACCTGACACACTTGCCTGAGAGCAACGGCTTTAACAGTGTGCTGATTGTAGTAGACCATCTAACTCGAATGGCCCATTTTCTGCCATGTACAGAGTCGATTACTGCCGAAGAAACTGCCACTTTGTTTTTACAGGGAGTCTACCGCTTACATGGACTTCCCCGTGTGCTGATCAGCGATCGCGACCCGAAATTTGTCAGCGCTTTCTGGCAGACACTCTGGAGACGCCTCGGAACTCGTCTGAACATGTCTACCAGCCGACACCCAGAAACAGATGGACTGACAGAGCGCGTGAACAGCACGTTTCAGCAGCTTCTTCGTTGCTTCTGTTGCTATGATGGCTCTAACTGGTCGACACTTCTACCGCAAGTGGAGTTTGCGTACAACGCTTCGCGTGCACTCGGAATTGAGCACACGCCGTTCGAGGCTAACTTTGGTTTTTCTCCTGAGGAGCCTCCTGACCTGCTCTTCAGCATGCGACCATCGATTCCTTTTTCGCAAGACGCAACAGAACGGTTGAGATTGTTACAGGAAGTGCACACCCTGGTACGCTCAGTGTTACAGCTACACAAGGACGAAATGCAAGCGCGCACAGAACCGTCTACAGCGCCACACTTCGCTAAGGGAGACAAGGTGTCAGTCGTCACAGCAAATCTTTTTCTGCGAGGACAACCGAACAGGAAACTCAGAGACAGACAGCTTGGCCCTTTTTCAGTGGAGGAGCAGATTGGAAAACACAGTTACAGATTAAAACTACCAGCGACAGTACGCTTACATCCTGTGTTCCACGTTAACAACTTAAGACCCTGCTCTACCGCTCTGCTACGGCCAGCTGTCCCGGTGACTGTCCCTGAAGGAGACGACGAGGAGTTCGACGTCTCTCACATCTCTGCTGTGTGCATCAAGTCGTTACCTGGACGACGAGGCAAATATTTGCTCTTCATGACGCACTTCAGTGATGACGACATTCCACCTGTCTGGCACCGTTTGAACGAGGTGCATCGAACAGTTGCGTTACAAGAATTCTTGGAGACGCCCCAATGGCGCAAGTTCGCCAAGACTCAGGCGTACATTGACTTCATGCACGCTTTCCCAGCGCGCATTCCTGAGTCCCAGTAACTGCTTCAGTAAAGGAGCCAAGAACCACGGAGGTCTGCCTCGCGGCGGCCTCATTGATCTGTCAAGAGGGGGAGGGTACGAGTGTGACGAGTACAGTCCTGCAACAGTACATTGCAGGACATTGTACAGGTACTCGTTACGGATTCCAATTCGTGCTTTTCCACAGGACGGACGTATACTCGTGGGTACGTCGCTACTGCAATATTGTAATGGTGCTGATGCTACAGTACGACCAGTACCTCCCGGTACGTACAGATATGCATAATTAATCTAACTAGCCAGATGACGCGCCAGAACGAGCTCTTCAATGCAGAAGGAGCCGCGTCGTGAAACCCAATGCTAGGCAGGCCGCGTCTCGAGGACAGATGACGACGGTTGAGCAGCACTAGCGCCTGACACGTAAGCGAAGCTTGCAGGCGTAACTAGTCTGGGCTGAAACCTATTTAAGCCCAGTGCAGTAGAGGGAGGTGACAGAACCTTTTAACAATTCCTTTGTTCATTTACAACATCTACTGCCCAAGTACAGCAGTGAAACATCTTTCATCAATTGCCTCTCGACAACATCATTTGCAATCTTACGACACAGAGCTAGACAGACTAGAACAGATTTGTGCTAGCGTTTAGCTTTCAGAGGCTAACCGCCACAAGGATGTCGGAGGGGAGTATAGCGGGACACGAGGTTAGGGAGTCGGGCGAGAGACCTTCGTCAGCATCAACAAGGCGGGTAGGCATGTGGGTGGGGTGTGGGGGATGGCAGTCAAGAGGGGTGTAGGAGGGGGTGGGGTGAGTGAAAGACTTGATGGGTTTGTTACCGAAGTCTGCAGTGAAGTCCCAGCGACCTCCATTGTGGCGTTCGAGGAGAGACAGAAGGAGTTGTAGCGCGCTGTTGTGTCGGTCCTGTCTCAGGCCAGACATGGATGGGCAGTTACCGGCCATGTGGCCGTTGCTGGTGAATTGGCCACACATGGGACATCGCAGGGTGGGATTGTGTGTGAGGAGGCGGGTGTTGTGAACGCCCCAAATGAATTCTTGTTTGTGGGTGAATTGTGTGTTGGTGAGTGTTGAGTGTTTTTTTTGGAAGGTGAAGTCGGCACCTCCCGCCGCGGCGCGGGCGAGGAGGGCTCCGTGTTTGGATGTTTGCGAGAGGGATGTAAGTGTGTGTTTGCAGCTGTGTGTGTGTGCGTCGGCTTTGAGGTTTGTGTATATGTGGGGTATGGGTTCTCCTTGGGTTTGTGGTATGAGGGTGTAAGGCCAGGTCCAGTGTCCAATTGACACCTCCGAGCATGTGTTGTATGTTGTATCTGGCGGGTGACCATCAGCGACCTGGTTAGCGAGTGTGTCTGCTAGTTCGTTGCCGAGTGAGTGGTTGTGTGCTTTAATTTTACCTAGATGTGTGCGGATGCCTGCGTCGCATCGGGTTTTGAGGGTGTGTGTGATGGAGAGGAGTGTGTCGCGGTTGATGTTGTGTCTATAAGCGGAGGGGCAGTTAAGGTAACCTTGTATGAGGCGGAGGGAGCACGCACTGTCAGTAAGGAGGTGGGTATGTCCTAGTTGGAGGCCTATGGCAATACCAGCTAGTTCGGCTCGATTAATTGTATGGGAGGGGGGGGTAGAGGTCACCAGGATGCTGGTGTCCGAGGCGGGGTGGGTGGCTGCCGCTCCAAGAGGGGAGTTGCCTCCTTTTTTCGAGCCGTATGTGTATACGAAGTCCTGCCAGTTCCAAGCAAGGATTCCTCTGGTCGGGGAGTATGTTAGTCGTGTGCGTTTTTGTAGGGGGTGGGTAAGGGGGTGAGTGGGGTTGGGGGGGAGATGGTATATGCCTGCGGAGTGAGGGGAGTAGGAGGTGGTGAGGTGTGGTGGTGGGATGCTGATGGTGGGGTTTGGGAGGTGTGTGTCGTAGATAGATTCGAGGGTGTTGTGGAGTGCTGTCATGGCTGTGCCTGAGGGAAGGTTGGGGAGTGCGAGTGAGTTAGCGACGAGGTAGATGTCTACCATCCAGCGTGTGCCGAAAGGGGTGGGGGTGGGATGGCCAATGTGTTGGTCGGGGGGTAGGAAGGTGTTCGCGTCGTTGGGAAGGGTCTAAAGGTGATGTGTGTAGGGGGAGTTGATGTATTTAGAGTGGCGGTATGGTGTGTGTTCCCATCGGGGGAGAATGAGGATGGTAGCGCTGGGGGTGTGTGTGGCTGTAAGGTGTGCGCTGGTGATTGCGTGTTCCATGGCACGGCGCATGCATTCGTGGTCGTATTCGGGATTTGCGATGTTGGTACCTTGCCATGTGTGTGGAGCATTACCGCCGCTGGATGAGAAGACTATGTCTTCGGGGTAGAGCGAGTGGTAGGTGTGTGAGTGGAGTGATTTGTTAAGGGGGTCCGAGTAGAGTTTTGTCTGGATGTGAAATGTGTGTCGTAGAGCCGAGAGGAGGTCCTCTCGGGTGGCCCATCTGTTGCGTGTGGTGGTGGCGGGTGTGGGTGATTGTATTTCCGAACGGGAGCCTAGGCGAGTAAGGAGGCGGTATACCTCCTCCTCGAACGTATGTTGCGAGAGGTCGGGGCGGAAGAGTTGGTAAAGGTGGTGGACGCGGGGGCCGTTAAAGGTGGTGATTGCGCGGCCGTCAGGAGTGCAGAGTATGGTGGTGTCGTGGAGTGATGGGTTTGCGTGGATGGCGAATTTACTGGTAGGGAGCATGTCAAGGTCGGGGTTAATGGGGTCGTGGTTGAATGTGATTAGGGGGTGTGACCACGGAGGAGGTCCGGGTTCTGGTAGGATGGGTGCGGTGGAGGGGACATAGCCGGAGTTAAATGCTGTGAGGGCGGTGGGGCCGGAGGGGGTCTCACTGATGGTGTCGTGAAGTTGAAGGCAAGGCGCCCACTGGACCTCGTGGAGACGGGTGAGGTCGTGTTTTTGGCCGCGAGCACACCAGTCGCACTGCCATGTGGCAGGTCCCTGAGCTGGGCGGCATTGTGAATGGATTGCAAAGTGCGGGCATGTGGAGCAGGTGGAGGTGGGTTCTAAGTGTCGAGGGTTATGGCATATGGAGCAATTAGTGGGGGAGGGGGGGGGTAGGGTTACCGATGTGGGGGTGGAAGAGATGAGTCGGAAGCCTTCGTCGAGTTGTAGCTGTATATCCCATTCTGTGAGGTGTTCCTGGGCCCATTCGACCATGTATTGTGTTTGTCCGTATTCTGTGTCTTTGTGTTTGGAGATGATGCGTGTCACGTCGCAAGGGGGGAAGTGGTGGTCTGAGGGGGTGAGGTATTCCGTGTCTATGTGTGTGATGCGGGCGGTGGGGGTGGTAGTGGTGGTGCGGGAGGAGTGGGTGTCTGGGGAGAGGGTGGAAGGGAGGCTGGGAAGGTGTGGGTTGAGGAGGGGAATCCAGGAGGGGTGTAGGGTGGTGGGGGGGGAGGCTTGTTTGGTGTTGAGGTTCGTGACGGGGAGGCGGTTGTGGATAGTGTCAGTGGGTTCGGTGAGGATTGCGGCGAGTAGGCGAATTGGGATAGAGAGAGAAGTGTCGGACCCTGTGAGTTTGGAGATGGACTGACTGGATTTGAGGATGAAGGAGGAAGGGGTGGCGCGGAGGAGGACTTGTGGCCATGTGGTTATGTGATTTTGCCATAGTGGGTTAAGGCGGGGAAGGAGGGAGGTGTGTGTCTTGCGGGGTGAGAATTCGCGGTAGGCTTGTTTGTAATTGAGTGGGTCTGTGATGTGCGTGGCTCTGTCTCTTAGTGATGTACGGAGTTCTGCGTCTTGTCTGGTGAAGTGGGTGCGGATGGTGGAGGCAATGGGGTTGGTGAGGGAGAGGGGGGGGGGATGTTGTGAAATGAGGTACCGGCATCTCGTTGGGCGCGCACAAGGCATCTGAGCGTGGGGAGGGATAGGCTGCCTGACATTATTGATTCAGTGGGCCATTGGGAGTATGTGGTGGAGATTTTGTGTATGTGGGCTCTGGCCATTTGGCCCCAGTATCCGGGGGAGTTCAGGGTTTTGTGAAGGTGGCAGACGGTGAGTTGTGCGGCATGGGCTTTGAGGGAGGGGAGGCCGTAGCCGAGGTCGGAGGTGGGTCGGTGAAGGGCGGTGCGGGGGAGGTTGCGTACCGAGGAGACGGCGGAGCGGAGGGCGCGGCAGATTTGACCTTCAAGGGTGTCCAGTTGGGAGTCGCTGAAGAGTCCAAGTTGGAGGGTAAAATGTTTGCCGAGTAGGAGGCCACGGATGACGCGTATTCTGCGAGATTGGGTTAGTAGGGAGGTGGAAAGGGCGTTGATGAGGGAGGTAGTGGTGCGTTTGAGTTCGTGCCAGTGTTTGGTGAAGGTGAGGGAAGTGTTAAGTTCGACCCCGAGGACGCGGTATGTATCCGAGGGGCCAATGGAGGGTATGGGCGATGGTGTGGAGTTAATGGTTATGAACTGCGATTGGAGGTGGGATGTGAGGAGGGTGGTGTTGGCAAGGGAGAGGGCGTTACCCAAACGCCAAAGGGCACCGGTGATACAGCATTTTCGGATGTTGACGGTCATACCTGTGTAGGCGCTGAAGAGGGAGAGTTTCTTTAGTTGGGTGGCCATGTTGAGGGTCGAGCCCGTGGCTATGCTGAGGTCGTCGGCGAATCCGTGTCCGGGGTATGTGGCTGTGGGTTCTGTAGGGTCAACGTTAGTGGCGGGGGGCCCGGACCGGTACCCCCGGCTGCCTACCGTGAGCCAGCGGAGAAAGGGTTCGAGGAAGAGGGTGAAAAGGAATGGGGAGAGGGTGTCGCCTTGCAGGGTACCTCGATTAATGTCGATGGAGGGGGTAGGACCATAAGGGGTAATGTAGTCCGTGGAGGAGACCCCGTAGAGGTGTTCGCATGTATCGACAAAGGTAGAGGGCATACCTAGGTGTCTCATGTGTTTGAACATGATGCGGTGGTCTGCTGCGTTGAAGGCGCCTTTGAAGTCCGCGTACATGACATAGATGTCTTTCTTGTGGAGTTTCGCGTCCTCCATGGCCATGATTATGGAGGAGAGGGCGTCATGGATGCTGCGGTGTTGTCGAAAGCCGTCCTGTTGGTCGCTGAGGATGCCGTGGGTTTCGGCATATTTCGAGCCTGCGTCTTTTAGTAATGCGGTCCACAACTTAAGGAGGTTATTCATGAGGGCGATGGGGCGGTAGTTGTCGAGGAGGGTGGGGTCACCTTTCTTATGTAGTAGGCATGTTGTGCTATGGCACCATTCAGAGGGTGTGTAGGATTTGTGGGCTAGGAGGGTTAGGAGAGAATAAAGGGCGGAGCGGGTCTCTGGGGGTAGGAACTTGATAATTTCGTTGGGGATACCGTCGGGGCCTGGGGCTTTTCCGGTGCCTAGCGAGTTGATGGTTTTGTCGAAAGTATCGCGGGTAATCATGGCAGAGAGTGTGAGTGTGGGGTCACCCCGTGGTTCGATGGTGTAGTTGTCGGGGTTGGCAGGGTGTTCCCAGGGGGGTATGGGTAAGTCGGGCGGGGTGGCGCGCGTGAGTTCAGTGGTGAAGTGGGAGTGGACAGCGTCAATGACGGCTGAGGGGGAGGACGCTATGGTTTTATCGGGCTTGGTAATGCGGTGGAGAGTAGAGGTTGCGGTGGTCGCCGGGAGGAGGCCACTTTTAATTTTCAAGCCGCGGTGGGAGGATTTCGGGGAGACGTCATAGGCAGTATTGGTGCGGTTTTTAATCCTTTGTAGTATATCTGTGGTGGTGCTTCTGAGGAGAAGGCGAATGCGTGCCTGGCATCGTTGACTGATTTCGGTAGGGGATAGGTAGTCAGAGGTTTGCAGGAGGGTTTGGGCGAGGGGAAGGGGGCCACTGTTGGTGCTACATCGACGGAGTTTGCGGATTAGTTTACGCGTCTTTTTGGAAAGCCATGTGGGGTTAACGGTTGAAGTAGCGGGGCGGGGTTTCTTCGGGGGAAGGAGGGGCCAGATGGTGGCTGCGTGGTCCATGTGTTGGGAGAGCAGTGCGGTGAATTTGGACGCTAGGGTGTCGAGGGTGTCGGGATTGGCCTAGGAAGGGGAAGTATTGATTATTTCTGCGTGGAGGGAGGCTGTGTTGTTGAGAAGGTAGGGTGTGCTACGTTGGTAGGATGTAATGTGATGTGGCTGGAGTGGGAGCTTAAAGGAGAATTTGCGGGTGGTGTGGTGAGGGCGTGGTGGGCCGTGGGCCGTGGGTGGACGAGCGATTAGGGAGGAGGGGGCAGGGATGACGAGGTGTATCGCCGAGTGGTCGGAGAAGTGTGATGGAGAGGTAAATATTGAGCATGCTGGAGGATTGAGGCTTAAGGGGGAGGGGGGTGGAGTGAGCCAGTGGTCAAGGCATCCGTCGCTGCGGGGGAAGGTGGGGAGGGGGGGGGTGGAGCGGTCGAAGGTGGTGTTTGAGGAGTGTGGTGAGGGCGGGGTTGCCCCTACCTTGTGTGGTGGTCGTTTGGAAGTCGCCTCCCCAGAGGACACGGTGTGTTGGGTAGTCGTCCATGAGTCTGAGGCCCCATGCCGCGACCTCTGCGTATAGGCGGGTGAGATGGGTGCTGTGGAGTTGTGGCATGTAGACCCCGAGAAGAAGGTAAGGGTCACCTGAGTGGGGTACGAGTTTAAGTCCTGCGATGTGGGGAATTAGGTGGGGAGGGGGGGTGAGGACGGTTGCAGAGTTGAACGACTCCCTGCGGACCGCAAACAGAACGCCTGCGGAGGGTAATGGCACAGCTGAGTAGCGAGGACGTGAGCTTTTGAGGAGGTAGTGGGGGAGGGCGACCCGCCAGCGTGATTTGTGGGTGTTGTGGGTGGTTTCTGTGAGGATGAGGACATCAGGGCGGTGGGTGGTGGTTAGGTGTTCCACATCCACGATAGATGTGTGGAGTCCCCTGGTGTTGAGGTTAATGAGGTGTAGGGGCTGTGGAAGGTGATGGTAAAAGATTGGTGTGGGGTGCGGGCAGGGGTTGAGGGGGGGGTTCGCTTGAGGGGGAGTGTTGTTGCCGTGTGGAGGGGTGTTGGAGGTGGAGGGGTGGGACATGTTGGGGGGTGTGGTGTGGTAGTTGGTGTGGGGGAGGGCGGGTAGATGGGGGAGGGGTGGGGGGAGGGATGGAGTGGGGGGGGGGGGGGTTGGATAAGGGGGTTGGAGAGGGGTGTATTTGTTCGGGTGAGGCGGAGGGCTGATGAGAGTGGAGGGCTGCAAGAAGTTGTGAGCGTCCGACAGGGAGGGGGATGGAGCGAAAGACGTGGTGCCACAATAGAGAGTGGAGGGAGTAGACCGAGTGCCTGGGGTCGAAATGTGGGGGGACGTAGGCTTGGTTTGCAGGGGCCGTGAGAATAAAGTATGTGTGAAGGAGGACGTGGGTGCCACAGGACCATGTGCGGGATACGTCGTTCTGTCGAGGGGGGTTGAGGAGGCGAGGAGTGAGGAGTGGGGGGGGGGGGGGAACGAGTTCCAAGAGGCGAGGAGGGAGAGAGTGCGGGTGAGGAGGGATGGTGGGGGGTGGTGGTGGAGTGAGTCGACCCAAGTGGCGGAATCGTGCGTCACGTGTAGAAGGCCGAAGTGGGAGTGCTGCCATGTGAGGACAAGGAGGGAGTTGTGGGGTGTGCCCGGTCGGGGAGGTGCGCCCCTGTTTGCAAGGTTAGTCCACTGGCTGGGGTATACGTGATGGCTATGAAATGTGTCCACTTCAATGTTTGTGATGATAGAGTATGTATTGCAGGAGGTAGAGTGGAGCTTGGCAAGGGAGGCGGCAATGCATGATAGGTTGGAAAGGTCCTGGTAGTGACCCCATTGGAATGAGAGTATTGCCGATGAGTCTAGGTGCCCGATAGGGGTGGGAAGGCCGTTTTCAAGGTTCAAATCATAGAGGTAGTTGTGAAGTTGAATGGTGCAGGTTGTGGGTGTGAAGTGTGGCGGAAGAGTGTCCCTGTGTGGGTTGGTTACACCGTGATTACGGATGTCTTGGGA